>CAUYLG010061487.1:0-191610 GCA_963573385.1 Cacajao melanocephalus | reverse complement strand
GGCCTCCCCCCCCCCCCCCCCCCCCCCCCCCACCCGCGCCCCCCACCCCCCCCCCAATAAAAAAAAAAAAAAAAAAAAAAAAAAAAAAAAAAAAAAAAAAAGGAGCTCAGGTCTAGAACCAAAGGTTCAGGTTCCAATCTTGGCTGTGCCTCTTACAAGCAATGTGACATTGGAAAAATTACTTAACCTCTCTGAATTTCAGTTTCTTCACCTGAAAAAATTGAATTAATAATAGTAGTCATTCATAGGGTTATGAGGATTAAATAAATCAATACATGTAAGGCACTTAAAAGAGTGCCAGATGCATCACAAGTATTCAATACACATTAGCCAATGTTACTGAAAACAGCCCGCCATCCCATTTGGCTGGACACGGTGGCTCACACCTGTAATCCCAGCTCTTTGGGAGGCCAAGCAGGGTGGATCATTTGAAGTCAGGAGTTAGAGAACCGCCTGGTCGACATGGTGAGACCCTGTCTCTACTAAAAATACAAAAATTAGCCAGGCATGGTGGTGTGTGCCTGTAATCCCAGCTACCTAGGAGGCTGATGCAGGAGAATTGCTTGACCCCGAGAGGTAGAGATTGCAGTGAGCCAAGATTGCACCAAGGCACTCCAGCCTGGGCAACAGAGCAAGACTCTGTCCCCACCTCCAAGAAAAGAGAAGGACCGGGCATGGTGGCCCTTCCAGCTGTGTAATCCCGGCACTTTGGGAAGCCAAGGTGGGAGGATCACTTGAGCCCAGGAGTTCAAGACCAGCCTGTGCAACACAGCAAGATCCCATCTCTACAAAATAATGAAAAGGAAACCAAAGGATAAAGAGAGAAGGAATATTCTGGAAGGAAGATGGCAAACACAGTGGCGGAGCACTCCTGTGCCTTTGACTTATGTGGATTCAAGGTAAATATCATAGAACAGCTCCTGTTATAATTGTAGGTCACCTTCTTCAGCCAGAACTCAACAAAGAAACCATCATCTGTACCAAAGTTAGGTGAAAATTCAGCTGTGTTAGACTCATTAAGCAAAAATACAGTGGACGCATAATAGTAGACATTGTACTTCAGGAGCAATTGCATATACTTTTTCCAAAAATTTGGCTCTGTAATATTTTCTCCTTTCATGATGGCTTTTGTACCTAACCTCCACACAGAAAGCCATTGTGTAGTTTTCACTCACCTGTCAACTTTGAAATGCCAACTACTTGGAATGTCAGGGGGAGGGTGCCTTTAAGGCTCAATGACAAGGAGTTCTGAGATCAACTGGAGATGTCTGCCTTGGGCAGGTGCAGTCAATCTCCAAGGGCTAATTTCATTCCATATATGGAGCTAATGAAATTCACCAGTGGGATGCAGGCCAAGGAGGCAGAAGCAGGCAGCAAACTAAGGGCCTGTTTTTCAGTTGCAGAGTCCATCAGATAGAGCTGTCTCTGCATCCAGGATCTGGGGCCCTCTCTGACAGCCAAGGAGTCCAATGAAGACTGCTTAAGCACAGGGAAACGGGGTGAGAGTTCTGCCACTAACATGCCATGACATCTTGCTCAAGTCCCTTCCTCCCATAGTATCAGTTTTCCCCATTGGAAAAATGAGGTTAGACCTTAATAGTTAAGGAAAGGATCAGATATTCATACTGTTATATATGCTTGGCCTTGCTTTTGGTGACACAGCAGAATGCAACACCTCCCTTAAATGGGAGCCATGTGTCTGTGGGGGACGTGAGAACATGGGACTTCACTCTTAGGCCACATGGTGCCTGTTGTAGTCCTGAAGGACACAATCTTGAATGCCATAATGCTGAATACTGAAATCCTGAAAGACCAAAATCCCTAACATCTAAACCCAAGGCAGGCTGCGGTGGCTCACACCTCTAATTCCAACACTTTGGAAGGCCAAGATAGAAGAATTGCTTGAGTCCGGGAGTTCAAGACCAGCCTGGACAACATAACAAGACATCATCTCTACAAAAACACAAAATTATTTTCAATTAGCTAGGCTTGGTGGCATGTTCTTATACTCTCCGCTAATCAGGAGGCTGAGGCAGGAGAATTGCTCAAGCCCAAAAGTTTGAGGCTGCAGTGAGCTATGATCATACCACTGCACTCCAGTCTGGGTGGCAGAAGAAGACCCTGTCTCAAAAAAAAAAAAAAAAAAAAATTACCACCTCAGAACCTGGAAATCCCAAAGGTTGAAATCCTGAAAGCTGAATTCTGAGGAAGGGATTCGTGCATTTTCTCTGGGCTCTTTGGGCAATTGCATATGCGGTGACCTGTTGCAGTTTCTGATCAATCTCATCAAAAGACTTAGGCTGTCCATCATGCTATTTCAGATGACTAAAAGCTGGGTGAACACAATTACCAACCATACTGATATGTGGTTATGCTCTTTCCTTTTTGACCTTCTTCCTTTTGAGTACTGTTTGTCTGTTCGTGACTGTTATACCTCTGCCACCGTCATTAGTATACCTGAGTTTCTGCTTGCAAAAATAAGCACGTTCTTCTTGCCTATTCTATTGTGTAAAGTGGCCTATTAAGTGTTCAGTTGTGTTTTTATGTTTCTCAGATAAGTCCACTTTATGAAATGTAAAAAATTGCACTTTAAATAATTTTTAAATAAATGTATTTTAAATAATTTTTAATTATTTATTTCCAGAATTATGTTTTTAGGATTTTGACCTTTTGGGATTATGGCATCTGGAATTGCGTCTTTCAGGATTATGGCCCAATCCCTAGACTGCATAGATGTTGTCTTGTATATATATGTCCAAACTCTAGATTTGAGGATCCAATGACCTATTTGAATTTCTTGGATTTCACAGCGGTATCTACAGTGTGATATGTCCAAAATGAAGTTCTGATTCACAACCTCTGTGGCTGCCAAAACCACTTTAATCACATATTAAAAAAGGCAATCTCTTCCATCAAGATGATCAGTTCAAAAGCCTGGGTGGCATCTTTGATTCCTCCCTTTTCCTCACTGCCCATCAACAAGCTCTCCTGAGTCTACCCCCAAGTATATCCTGGAGCCATACACCTTGCCTCATCTCTGCCACCACCAACCTACGTCAAGCCATTATCATTTCTCTCCTAGACACCTGCAGCAGTCTTCTGATTGGTCCTTGTCAGAGACATTTGAACCAGAGCAACTCCATCTTAAACAGGGCTGGGTAAATAAAATAAAGCTGAAATCTACTGAGCTGCATTCCCAAGAGGTTAAGGCATTCTTAGTCACAGTATAAGAGGTGGGCACAAGATACAGGTCATAAAGATGTTGCTGATAAAGAAGCGGTAAAGAAGCCGATCAAAACCAAGATGGTGATGAGACTCTGGTCCTCTTCGCTGTGCATTATACGCTAATGATAATGCATTCTCTGCTAAAAGACACTCCCACCAGCACCGTGACAGTTTGCAAATACCATGGCAAAGTCAGAAAGTTACCCTATATGGTCTAGAAAAGGAAGAAACCTAAGTTCCGGGAATTGCTCACCCCTTTCCCGGAAAACTCACAAATAATCCACCCCTTGTTTAGCATAATCAAGAAATAACCATAAAAATGGACAACCAGCCTATGAAGTAGCCATTCTTTTATTCCTTTGCTTTCTTAATAAACTTGCTTCCACTTTATGGACTCGCCTCGAATTTTTTCTTGCACGAGATCCATAAACCCTCTCTTGGGGTCTGGATCGGGACCCCTTTCCTGTAACATCCTGGCCTTCTTGCTTACCTCCCTTTCTACAATCAATTCTCCACATAGCATCCAGAATGCTTTTAGTCAGGTCCAAGAAAGTCACATTCACGTTCGGGCGCTGTGGCTCACGCCTGTAATCCCGGCACTTTGGAAGGCAGAGGCAGGTGGACCACTAGGTCAGGAGTTCAAGACCAGCCTGGCCAATATGGTGAAACCCCATCTCTATTAAAAATACAAAAATTAGCCAGGTGTGGTGGTGTGTACCTGTAATCCTAGCTACTCAGGAGGCCGAGGCAGAAGAATCGCTTGAATCCAGGAGGGGGAGGTGACAGTGAGTCGAGATCGTGCCACTGCACTCCAGGCTGGATGACAGAGCAAGACTCTGACTAAAAAAGAAAGAAAGAAATTTACATTCACTCCTCTGTTTAAAATCCTGCAGTGAATTCAATTCCACTTAGAATAAACTCTGAATATCTTCCTATGGACTGCAAAACTATACATGGGCTGGCCCCAGCCTGCACCTCTGCCCTCTTCTTGTCTCAGGTTTCCATGAGAACTCACAAGCTCCAGCAACGTTGATCTTTGTCATGTAAATGAGCTATGGTAGACTAGGACCCTGGGGGCTCCCAGGAGGCACCAAGCCTGGTATTCATGCCCTTCAGAAGCCTCCTTCTCACATTGATTCTGAGATTGGCCACATGACCTGCTTTGCCCCATGGAACAATGGGATTTTGATAAACGTAAAGTTTGATAACTGCTTGCATGCTGTGCTTGATCTCATAGAATGTTCCGTCTTGGAAACCGTTCACCATGTTATTGAAATGCTAGCATGGCCAGCCACAGTGGCTCATGCCTGTAATCCCTGCACTTTGGGAGGACAAGGAGGGAGGATTGCTTGAGCCCAGGAGTTCAAGACCACCATGAACAACAGAGTAAGATCCCATCTCTACAAAAACAAAATAAAATAAAAAATTAGCTGGGTGTGGTGGGGCACCCTTGTGGTCCCAGCTCTTAAGGAGATTGAGGCAGGAGGATCACTTGAACCTAGGAGTTCAAGGCTGCAGTAAGCCATGATCACTCCACTCCACTACAACCTGATCAGCAGAGTAAGACCCTGTCTCAAAAAAAAAGAATAAGAAGAAGCTATTATAGACTCATGGAGGAAGAGATCATGTGGGTAAGAGAACTGATGCCAACATCCAAAATCAACAGCCAGACCTGTGACCAAAGCCTTCCTGAATGTTCCAGCCCTTGTCCAAGCTCCTAGCTGAATGCAGCTCTATCAATGGCCTCGGACAAAGCTACATGGAGCAAAAGAATAGCCTAGCTGAGTCCCATTCAAATGAATAACCCATAGAACCAGGAGAAATAACAAATCAGTATTGTTTTAAGCCACTAAATTTTGGAGTGGCTTGTTATATGGCAGTTGATAACCGAAGCATAGGCCAAGCTAGACCTTTGAACTTGTAGTTTATTTTTGCCTGGAATTGTCTGCCCGCAAGTCTCTCCTGATTTATTCCTCGTGACACTAGTTCTAATGTTACCTCCCCAGAGAGGCCTTCCCTGATCACACCATCTAAATAAGCACCCCCACACAAGGCCTCATAGCATTCTGTGTTAGTGCCTTCAAAACACTGATTGCTCCCTAAAATGATCTTTTTTGCTGACTGACCCCTGACCTCCGACCTCAAATGAAAGTTCTATGAAGGCAGGAATATCTTGGTCTTGTCTATTGCCATATTCCCAAAAACATAATAGGGTCTCAAAAAATATATGTTGTACTGAGCCCGGTGGCTCATGGCTGTAATCCCAGCACTTCGAGAAGCCAAGGCAGGTGGATCACCTGAGGTCAGGAGATCAAGACCAACCTGGCTAACACAGGGAAACCCTGTCTCTACTAAAAAATCCAAAAAATTAGCTGAGCATAGTGGCATACACTTGTAGTCCCAGCTACTCAGGAGGCTGAGGCAGGAGAATTGCTTGAACCCAGGAAATGGAGGTTGCAGTGAGCCAAGATTGCACCAAAACACTCCAGCCTGGGTGATAGAGCAAGACTCTGTCTCAAAAACAACAACAACAACAAAAATTAGCTGGCCTTGGTGGCACTCATCTGTAATCTCAGTTATTCTGGAGACTAAGGCAGGAGAATCACTTGAACCTGGGAGGTGAAGGTAAGCCAAGATCATGCCACTGCACTGTAGCCTGTGTGACAGAGTGAGACTTCGTCTTAAAAGATGATAGACAGATAGATAGACAGATAGATAGATAGATAATAGATAGATAGATGATAGATAAGATAGATAGATAGATAGATAGATAGATGATAGATAGATAGACACATAGATATTGAATAAATTAATTTTGTGTGACAGTTCCCAAAGCACCCATTTAAGGCCAGAAAATGTTTTCTTGCTGATCTCAAGTGGGAAAAAAGAGTCCCTTTTCTTGAGCTAAAATCAGGGAGTGGTCCAGGGCTGCTTTAATAAGCAACCTAAACTGAGGGGCCAACAAGAACTTCTGGCTCCAGTGGGCTGGTAAACTATTCCCTGGCAGGGTGATGAAGGAGTGAATCGGGTCTTCACTAGCAGCTGCTATGGATGGGTGGGAACAGATGGCTACAACCTCAGAATCTACCATGAGCTTCACTCTCTCTCTCTACAGCAAAATACCGCAGTGGCAGAAGGCCCTTTCATATCTCCAGCCTTTGCAAATTCTTCATCTTGATGTGTCTTTTTTCACCATCATGACCCAGTACAAGTGTTACCACTAATTCTTTCATGCTGTAGAAAGTGTCCCCAAAGCATGCTCCCCAGACCAGCAGCATGAGCAGCACCTGGGGACTTGATAGGAATGCAAATTCTCAGGCCCCACCCGAGATCGCCACGAAACTCTGGAAGTGGGGCGCCCAGCACTCAGTGTTTTAACAAGCTTTCCTGGAGATTCCTGGACACACTAAAGCTTGAGAATCATTGCTGTAGAAGAAACACGTTAGAATTTGACTCCCTTGGGTTCAAATTCCACTTTGGTCTAATTATCAGCTGTGAGACTTTGGGCGCATGACTTCATCTCTTGGGCCTCAGTTTCCTCATTTGCATGTGAGGATTACGTCTGCGTCCTTGTAACTCATCCTTCCTTGACTTGTCTATGACAAAGTCTCTAATAGCACCAGCCACTTATTTCCCAAAATGATTGCAGTTTTAGACACACACACATACACACACACACACACACACACACACACACTACACATATACATATATATCCAATCCATTTGGGATTACTGCCTTAGTTTCCCCATCTGTAAAATGGGGATGACATTACCAATCATAGTGCGTTACCCATGTGATGTGGTTCAGAGAATTCCATGAGCAAATACAAGGAGTAAATACAATTCATTTTGTGATTACTTATTTAACCTCTGCTTATTCCCCACTGGACTATAAACTTTATGAGCCTTTGCAGCCTCCTCAGTGTCTAGCTGTGTGCCTGGCACAGGACAGGTGCATAACAAATACTTGCTAAGTGAATGATGAATGAATGAATGAAATAATATGCATATTCTATACTCCTTGTATACCCATTGCATTAATCTATTTATATCCTACCAAAGTCCAACTAACCCCACCATCTTCAACACACTCTTTCCTACGACATCCTTCTGATTAATGTCCCATCTAGTCTCCCTCTCATGAAACACCTCATGGAACCATGGCTAAGAAGGTGGACTCTGGAACAAGACTTTTTATCTAGTTCTGTCAATTACTAGTTTCATGACCTTGAGCAAGTGTATAACTCCACTGTGCCTTAGTTTCCCCTTCTGTAAAATGGAGATGATTTTTTTGTGGGGGGACGGAGTCTCCCCCTGTCACCCAGGCTGACAACAATCTCAGCTCACTGCAACCTTCTGCCTCCCGGGTTCAAGTGATTCTCCTGCCTTATCCTCTTGAGTAGCTGGGATTACAGGCGCACACCACCATGCCCAGCTAATTTTTGTATTTTCAGTAGAGGCTAGGTTTCACCGTGTTGGTCAGGCTGGTCTCGAATTCCTGACCTCATGATCTGCCCACCTTGGCCTCCCAAAGTGCTGGGATTACAGGTGTGAGCCAAGAGATGATATTAGCAATGGCAGTACCTTCTCCATGAGGTGAAGTTCAGAGAATTCTGTGAGCAAACACAAGTATATCATTGATCTTCACACTTGGCTGAATATTGGAATCATTGGAAAGCTTTTTGAAAACACTGATGCCTGAGTTTCATACCCAGATATTCTGACATAATTGGCCTGAGGTTAGGCCTAGGCTTTGGGACTTTTAAACTCTTCCCAAGTGATATAAATATGCAGGAAAGTTTGTGAACCAACAATGCAACGTGCTTGAAACACTACTTGACACTGAGGTCATTCCTCAGTATCCATGGGGAATTGGTTTAGGACCTCATGTGGATACCAAAATCTGTGGCTGTTCAAGACCTTTATATAAAATGACGTAGTATTAATATTTACATATACTCGTAAACTTTAAGTCATCTCTCGATTACTTATAATACCTAATACAATGTAGATGCTCTGGAAGTAGTTGTTATACCATACTGTTTAGCAACAAGCACAAAGAAAAATTCAGGACAGATGCAAGTTTTTTCAAATATTTTCAGTCCACAGTTGGTTGAATTCATGAATGCAAACCCATGGATACTAAATACCAAGGCTGACTATACTAAGTAAATATTAGCTCCTTGTCTCTTTTAAGTATTGATGTAAATTTCATTTCCTCCAAGATGTCTTGCCTGCATCCCAAGACCAGGCCAGCTGCTTCTCCCTGAGCTTCTTCCATAGCAACGCTCATCACACTGGATTGAAACTGTCCAGTTACTTGTTCGTCTTCCACACCAGGCCGTGACCTGCATCCTGACACAATGCGTAAAGCTTGTACATAGGATAATTCTGAAGAAAATTAGTTGAACAAATTCTCTGCCCCCCTAGCTTATCCCAATCAGCCCAGTGGTTCTCAACACTATCTGTGCGCCTGACACCCAATCTCTCTAATATCCAACTGCCTAGTCGGCAGCACTACTTGGCTGTCAGCAGACATCTCAAACTTTGTTTTTGGAGACAGGGTCTCACCCTGTCACCCAGACTGGAGTGCAGTGGCACAATCATGGCTCACTGCAGCCTCAATTTACCTGGGCTCAGGTGATTCTCCCACCTCTGTCTCCTGAGTAGCTGGGACTACATGTAGATGCCACCATGCCTGACTAATTCTTGTATTTTTTGTGAAGACAGGGTTTTGCCATATTGCCCAGGCTGGTCTCCAACTCCTGGGCTCAAGCGATCCTCCTGCCTCCACCTCCCAAAGTGCTGGGATCACAGGCATGAGCCACAACGCCCGGCCAACGTCTTGAACTTTGACTTGGCCAAAGCTAAACTCTTTGTTTTCTTCTCCAACCTTGGTCTTCCCATTCTTGCTAACACCGTTGCTTTGCTAGTTTCTCAGGCCAAAAATCTTAGAGTTATCTCTTACTCCTCTTTCTCTCTCATGTCTATCCATCCATCCAATCCCCCAGTAAATCCCATCCGCTCTATCAGCAAAATATAGCCAGGATTCCACCATTACTACCTGTGCCATTACACTGCGGACCAAGCCACCATGGTCTCTCACCCAGAATGCCCAGCTCCTGACTCCTATTACTGTTACCACCCTTGCCCTCCAACAGCCTGTGACAGCCCGGCAGCCAGAATAATCCTACTACATAACACCTCTGCTGAAAACACTCCCATGACTCCCAGTCTCACTCAAATTGAAGTCTGAAGTTCCACCACCACAGCCTAACGTTTCCTCCATGATGAGCTCCGGGCTCGCTCTGACCTCAGCTCCTACCACGTTCCCATTCTTGTGGTTTTCTTGCTGCCATTCAAACCCACTAGGGCCACCCACGCTTGGGGGCCTTTGCACAGGCTGTTCCTTCTGCCTGGAACCCTCTTCCTCAAATATTTGGTTTGCTTCCCTCACTTCCTTTTTGTCTTTGCCTAAATATGACAAGGACACCCTCTCTTACTGCCCTGTCTAAAATAGCCCTCCAACCCCTATCCCTCACTGTCTGCTCTGTTGTTCTTTGGTTTCATCGCATTTATCACCATCTGCCTTGACATTTATTCTTTATTGTCTGTATCCCCACACACCACATCCTAAAAAGAAAACTCCATGAGAATAAGAACATTGTCTATTTGGTCTGCTGCCCTGTTCCCAGTGCTGAACATAATTGGCTGGCACATGCTAGGTGTTCAATAAACATCAAATGAGGTAATTTTCTTGGGAGCATGGCATTGGCTAGGATGGAAATTCACACAGAGGGAACACCACTTAGGCATTGCCACCTCTTTAGAAATACCACTTGGGGCCAGGCGCAGTGACTCACACCTGTAATCCCAGCACTTCGAGAGGCCAAGATGGGTGGATCACGAGATAAAGAGATCAAGACCATCCTGGCCAACATGGTGAAACCCCATCTCTACTAAAACTACAAAAATTAGTTGAGCATGGTGGCTCACACCTATAATCCCAGCTACTCAGGAGGCTGAGGCAGAGAATTGCTTGAACCTAGGAGGTGGAGGTTGCAGTGAACCGAGCTCATGCCACTGTACTCCAGCCTGGGCAACAGAGCAAGACTCCGTCTCAAAAATAAAATAAAAATAAAAAAGAAATATCACTTGGGCATTAACTGACCACCTCACTGAGCTATATTTAGCTTCTCAGGAGGGTGGGGAACATTTCTCAGAAGATAAATAGAATCCTTACGAAAAGGAGAAAGGCTTGGCATTTCATAGCTTTTCCAAAATACTTTCAATAACAATTTGAAAGCTGTTTGCTCCTCTGACATTTATCTTCATTTGGCATGGGAAATGGCTGAATGACACGGAAAGGAGGCATCGCTTATGAATGTTGGGTGGTGGCAGAAGAGACCTCTTACATGAACCTATCACAAAGAGTGGCTATGACCTCTTGGCTCTGTGATATCTGCCCCCACCTGCTTTGATTTATTCAGCCAGGATGCCCCCAGTAGCACAATTCATTTGAAGAATAATTATCCACTGTGTTTTAGATGCTGCTACCTTGTCCCTGGGGAGTTGATGTCGGGAGGTTAGGCTAGTGACAAGCGACAGAGTATGTCTGATCATTGTTCAGACCCTGGGAGGAGTGGCCGGCTGGGGTCAGGTCATGGGGACAGGGGCATGTGAGTATGGTTGGCATTGTTTGCCTGTGTTACTGATGATGCTTCTCCTGCCACTGGACTCTCTGCAGTGCAGACTGCCCTCCCCATCTGTACCTCCCCGAAGTGACATCTTCAAGGGTTGTGCTCAAGTCAGCACCTGAATCACAAGCCCACCTGGGGTCATAGGTCTTGGGACAAAGGTTCTATTTGTCTCTCCAGACTCACTCCATCCTTTCCCACCCCCTCAATGCCCCAGGAGGCAAGCTTCTGTAGTTTATATCAATGAGCTCCTTCGCCTTCTAGCTTCAGGTTGGGTTCAACTGATGTGAGATGCTCACCAGAGATCAGAGGGCAAGAGAAGAGAGGTCAGAGTATTTATTCTCACTGCTAGGCCATAGACTGGAGTGGCTGCACTTGTTCCATGAAAACCACAGGTCCAGGCCGGGCGCGGTGGCTCATGCCTGTAATCCCAGCACTTTGGGAGGCCGAGGTGGGCAGATTACTTGAGCTCAGGAGTTCGAGACCAGTCTGGCCAACATGGTGGAACCCCATCTCTAAAATTATCCAGGCATGGTGGCACACACTTGAAATCCCAGCTACTCAAGAGGCTGAGGTGGGAGAATCATATGAACCCGGGAGGCAGAGGTTGCTGGGACCCAAGATCGCACCACTGCACTCCAGCCTAGGCAAGAGAGTGATACTCTGTCTCAAAAAAAAAAAAAGGAAAGGAAACCAGAGGTCCTCTTGGATGACTCTCTCTTGCCTGAAGCACCCTCAGGTTTTGTTAAACCTTCCCTCTTCCAGTTTGTCAAGCCTAAGGGTAGTTATAGCTCACCATCATTGCCAGTCTCAGAAAACAGCATCATCTTGTGCAGGATTCCCTTAACCCCACCCACACCCTTGTATATAGCCTCTTCAAGAAAGTGTCCTCAGTTGTCCCTTTCAGCATGTCGAGTGTTTCCTGCCAGAACTCTCAATGATACTGGGTTATACCTTTAACATCCATGAATACTGTGCACAAGAACTCATGATGATTCAGCCAGAACAAGACGCTGTTCCAACAAATATCTCCTGAAGCCGGGGGCAGTGGCTCATGCCTGTAATCCCAGCACTTTGGGAGGCTGAGGCGGGTGGATCATTTGAGTTCAGGAGTTTGAGACTAGCCTGGGTAAAATGGCCAAACCCAGTCTCTACTAAAAATACAAAAATTAGCAGGACATGCACCTGTAGTCCCAGCTACTTGGGAGGCTGAGGCAGGAGAATCTCTCGAACCTGGGAAGCAGAGGTTGCAGTGAGCCAAGATCACTGCCACGGCCTCCTCTCCACTGTAAGGGTGTCGCCAAGATCTGGGGTCAGGAGAATCAGGTGGTCAACTCTTCCAAGAACTGCCTACGGGTGGCAGGGCCTCAGACATGGTCCACGTGTGGAGAAAGACACCAAGGCTTGGAAGGACAGCAAAGATAAGACACGGCCCCCAAGCTGGGCATGAAACCAAAACAGAAGCCCAAACCTTAGGAATAGACCAGCTCAGAAGAGATGGACAGGTAAGGGAAGAGGCAAGCTTCAAAGCTTGTTCAAACCTGTAGAACTGGATACTACAGGTTCTAGATTCTGTGGCAGTCTCTTCAGTGTGTTTCACATTCTTTTTCTAATGTTTACTTGCTCTGTGGCCTTGGAAGTCACTTAACCTCTCTGAGCCTGCTTTCTTACCTGTAAATATCAGTCTCATGGGAATGTTTAGAGGATTCAGTGAGATGATATATGTCGAGCTCATCGCACAACAACTGGCTCAGAGTAAGAGCTCTATACATTTTGTGATGTTGGTTAAGACAAAGCTAGGTACCAGCTGGGTGCAGTGTCTCATGCCTATAATCCCAGCATTTTGGGAGGTTGAGGTGGGCAGATCACTTGACCTCAGTAGTTCAAGACCAGCCTGGGAAAACTGGTGAAACTCAGTCGCTACAAAAAATACAAAAATTAGCTGGGTGTAGATGGTAGTCCCCACTACTCAGGAGGCTGAGGTAGGAGGATCACCTGAGCCCAGGAGATCAAGGCTGCAGTGAGTTAAGATTATGCCACTGCACTCCAGCCTGGGTGACAGTGCCAGACCCTGTCTTTAAAAAAAATTAAAATTAAAATAAGATAAAGCTATGTGCTATAACAGACCACAAAATCTCAGCAGCTTAGCATAAGAAAAGTTTGTCTCTCACTCAGTGTGATGGTGCTTCTGGTCACACAGGGTTCCACAGGGTCTCTCTGGGTCCAAGGCTCCCTCAGGTCTCTCCTCCTCTAGAATCTGTCCATACAATGAGTGATAAAGATGGCACCTGCCTTGATCCAGAAGTGACACACATCACTTCTTCTCACATGCCATTGGCCAGGAATGGTCACATGGTCCCCTTCAGTGCAAGGGAAGCTGGGAAATTGAGTTCTTGGCTGGGCAGCCTCTTTTCAGCAACAATTCTACACTATAGGAAAGGGGAACATAATTCCTTGGGAGGTCAGCCATCTGCCTCTGTCATGATTATTATTGTTTTCTCTTTTTTTCTCTTCTTCCCTAGTAATATTAGTTCTGCAACTGTGTCAGGCATGAGCTTGAGAAATGGGTTTATGTGTATTCTAAGGCCAGGGGCTGGGGAGAGTTAAAAGCCTTAGATGGGAACATCAAGGAGATGACAGCTGGCCCCAACAGTCTCTTTCCCTGCCACAGAGATGTGCTGGTGAGGAACAGAAAGGAGAAGATCCCAACTGACAAGCCCAGCACGTTCCCTCCAGGAAGCCAACACCAGATGCTACATTTCCATCATTTTCACAGCAACTCCTCCTGAGCTGTAAAACAATGAAGATTAAACAATTCTCAGGTATTGTTAACAGTGTGCTTAAAAAATGAAGTCAATTTGACAGTCACTTTCCTCTGATGGAAAATACGGGGGAGACAGTAATATCTGCTCATAACTCACTTAAACCCTCTTAATGCCTCTTGATGTGAGGCTCGTGCTTCCTGCCGAGGTGGGCTGATCATCCCTCCCATGTAGGCAGCCTCCTTCAGAGTCTGGGAACCAAGCCTAATGAGAGTTCAGTTCCCAGCTGTGCTATTTAGCAGCAGAGGTGGGTCACTCCATCTCTTTGAAGGCCTATTTCACCTGGGAAAAGATATCTACTTCTCAACACTGTTGGAAGGAACCAGACTTAGCCCAGTGCCTTCTGTTAGTGAGTACTGTCTATAGTTATTTGACATAATTGCACCACTAAGTCATAGGTTTACATTCTGAGGCCAAATCTCACTGCTCTGAGTAGGAGAGCCCTGTGGTGAAGAACACCAGATCTAGCATCAAACTGACCTGGGTTATAGCCCAGCTCTGACAATAAATAGCTGTGCAAACTTAAGCAAGTAACTCAAGCCCCTTGAGCCTCAGTTTCCTTGTCAGAGTTAAGAAAATAATAATAGGACTCGGGTCATGAGATCATTGTGAGAATAACACATACAGAGCACTTAGCATCTTGCCAATAAGCTCTAAACAAATGCCAGCCCTTGTTGCTGGTGTTACTTTTCGAAGGAATAATGAGGCTTTATCCCCATCCACAGTTTCCCCTCCTACCAGATAACTGTAATTCTGATTCTTGATTCTTCACTAAAGCTGCTGATTGGCAGATTTGAGAAGTGGAGTTTGGAGGAAATCTTTATTTAACCCAGTGATGTCCAATCCAAGTTGTGTCTTAGAATTGCCTAGGGAGCTTTTTTAAATCCTTGTATTCAGGATGCAGCCCAGACCAACAAAATCGGAATCTCCAGAAGTGGAACCCAAGAGTGTTTAAGTCCCCCAGGTATTCCAGTGTGCAGAGTTGAGAACTGCTTAATAAGCATAATTGCATGCTTATTTGCATATACAATTCATCAACTGCTCCAACAATTGTTGGAGATAGATATGAACTTCTCCCTCACACCCCCATTTAATGTAGAAGGAAACTGAGGCACATAGTTGTAAAGGGACATAAACGGTGTGATTGAAATCAACTTCGCAAAGTTGTAACAGTAAACAGAATAAGACATAGCTGATTTCATCTTGCTTCTAACCCCCAGGCTGTCCTTGTTTATTGCTGGACATAGACCAAGCTAACATCGGGAAGAATCTAGTTTATACTTTAACCTTACAGCAAGGATGAAAATAGCCCTTCCCAAAACCACCCACTGCTTGTTCAGGGACCAAACCACTTTTGTAAACCTAACGAAAAGCCACAAGGTTAGGAGCATGGGAGGGCTCTGAACTCTGCTAAACTGTAGACATAGTTAAATGATAACCAGCCATTGCTCCAGAGGTCACGAGATTCATAACTCCCCCAATCGCTACTATAGATAATATTGCTATTGTAAGACCTAAAATTGGTGTTTGTGGTACATTTCAGACCTTGCACTCTGATGGACCAGCTGGTGCCACCTAGACCAGTAAACTGACTCCACTGGTTTTGCAGTCCCACTCAGGAATGAAAGACAGCAAGAAGACAGCTTCAACCCCTTGTGGTTTTATCCCCAACCCAACGAATCAGCACTCCCCGTTCCCTAGCCCCACTGCCTGCCAAATTATCCTTTAAAAACCCTAGCCTGTGAGTTTTCAGGGAGACAGATTTGAGTAATAACTCCCATCCTCCTGCTCAGCTGCCTTGTGATAATTAAACTCTTTCTCTATTTCAGTAATGCTGTCTCAGTGAATTGGGATAATCTGTGCAGTGGACAAGAATAACCTGTCAGGCAATTACATGACAGTCATCCCCATTCCAATAATGAGGAAACTAAAGCCTGCTAGAACTGTCCCCACACACCACCACAGAGAGGGAGCTGCATCATGGCATTTGTGGGCGAGTCACAGGGTAGCTGTCTTCCAGGGGCCAGGAGTTTCCCATGGATGGCAGTAGCTTCAGTGGAGGAGCATGTGAACTACAGAAAGCTCCAGAGAATTCTTATGCACAGCCTGGGAGGAAAACACAAAGAGAAAGGAGCTGGAGATCCACCTTTGCATGGGAAAACCTAGGCCAGGTCCTTCCTGCTTCTGTGTCTTGAGTTTGAAATCTAGCATGTGAAAGGGAAAATGCAAAGTGTGGCTCCAGCTTGGATTTTGGAACAGAAAAAAAAGAACATTCATGGGAAAATTGGTGAAATCTAAATGAAGTCTGCAGTTTTGTTGATAATATTGTACTGTAGGGGCCAACACCCTTGGCCCCCAAAGATTCACTGAAAATCACTGACGTGAGGCAGATTGATTCACAGAAAAAAAGGCATAAGGGTTCTCTAGAGGGACAGGACTAATAGGATAGATGAATATTAGTTCCTGAAGGGGAGTCTATTAAAACTGACTCACACAATCACCAGGTGAAGTCCCACAATAGGCCACCTGCAAGCTGAGGAGCAAGGAAGTCAGTCTGCGTCCCAAAACCTCACAAGTAGGGAAGCTGACAGTGCAGCCTTCAGTCTGTGGCCAAAGGCCCAGAGCCCCCGGCAAACCACTGATGTAGGCCCAAGAGTCCAAAAGCTGAAGATCTTGAAGTCTAATGTTCAAGGGCAGGAAGCACCCAGCACAGGAGAAAGACGGAGGCCAGAAGACTCAGCCAGTCTAGTGCTTCCGTGTCCCTCTGCCTGCTTTTATCCTGGCTGCCCTGGTAGTTGATTAGATGGTGCCCACCCAGATGGAGGGGGGTCTGTCTCTCCCAACCCACGGACTTGAATGTTCATCTCCTTTGTCAGCACCCTCATAGATATACTCAGGAACAACACTTTGCATCTCTCAATCCACACACTCAATATTAACCATCACATCTGTGTATACACGTGAGCTCTCAGAATGAAGACCCAACTGCCCCCCGCCCCCTGTGGGATTGCAATGGTGCAAAGGACTCCTTGCGTGGGTAACTCCATGTTGCTCCTAACCTCCCCATTTTCCCTGCAGTGATATCCTTTAAGTTAATTGTTTATGCCTGTCGCTGTCCACAGGCCAAGGGAACTATGGGAGGAATTCAGTTTACAGTTTAACTATAAAGCAAGGATGATACTATTCCCTGCCCAAAACGAACCCCCAAGGAGGTAAGGAGGATATACACACAAGTGTCAACGTTACATTAAAGATTTATAAAAGCATAGTGGCCTGACCAACGACAAAGCTTCATAACCCCTTGGATCCTTGCTGCCACCCAGATGTCCGTGATCATGGGTCACCTCTTGACCTCAAATGCCTCCCTCTTCCCCCTTTCCTTAACATAAAAGGAGCCTGAGATTGATATTAACTTAAGGTGGTTCCTTAGGGCACTAGTCCACCATCTTCCTGGTTTGCTGGCTCTCCAAAATAGAGTCGCCTTCCTTGCCAAAATACCTTGTCTCTTGACTTACTGGCTGTTGTGCCGTGAGCAGTATGAGCCTTGGGCTTGGTTACAGGATGAAGAAGCTTTACACCCTCCTGAAGTTACAGAAAGAAAGCGGGCTTTTCAGAAGTGTGTCAGCCAGAGCAACTCTATCTTCTATAGAAGCTGGGTAAATAAGGCTGAAACCTACTGGGCTGCATTTCCAGACGATTAAGGCATTCCAAGTCACAGGATGAGATAGGAGGACATCACGAAATATAGGTCATAAAGACCTTGCTGATAAAACAGTGTGCAGTAAAGAAGCTGGCCAAAACCCACCAAAACCAAGTTGGCGATGAGAGTGACCTCTGGTCATCGTCACTGCTGCACTCCCGCCTGCGCCATGACAGTTTACAAATGCCATGGCAACATCAGAAAATTACCCTATATGCTCCAAAAAGGGAAGGCATGGATAATTCATCCCTTGTTTAGCATATCATCAAGAAATTACCGTAAAAATGGGCAACCATCAGGCTTCAGGGCTGCTCTGCCTATGGAGTAGAGCTATTCTTTTATTTCTTTACTTTCTTTTTTCTTTGTTTCTTTTCTTTTTTTTTCTTTCTTCTTTTTTTTTTTTTGAGACTAAGTCTCCCTTTGTTGCCCAGGCTGGAGTGCAATGGCACAATCTTGGCTCACCACAACCTCTGCCTCCTGAGTTCAAGCTATTCTCCTGCCACAGCCTCCTGAGTAACTGGGATTACAGGCATGCATCACCACGCCTGGCAATTTTGTATTTTTAGTAAAGACAGCGTGGCTCCATGTTGATCAGGCTGGTCTTGAACTCCCAACCTCAGGTGATCTGCCCACCTCGGCCTCCCAAAGTGCTGGGATTACAGGCATGAGCCACCGCACCCAGCCTAGCCCTTCACTCTCTTAATAAACTTGCTTTCATTTTATTCTCTCCCTAAATTCTTTCTTGTGCAAGATCCAAGAACCCTCTCTTGGGGTTCGGATTGGGACCCCTTTCCTGTAACAGGCTCAGAGCATGGCCAAAAACAGGTTATGGTGGTGAATCAGGTTTCAGCTGCAAGATAGGTTATGGAAGGAGAAGTGGAGGAGGCAGGGCTAGCAAAGGTGGCCTCGTTACGTAGATGAAACCACACAGGTAGCAGCCCCCGCAGAGAATAGATGGTCAATGTTTCTTTCAGATCTTTAAGGTGTCAGATGCAGTTGCTCCCTCCTAGATCCAAACCAGGAAAGGCCTGGCTGCATGAATGGGGAGCTCTCTACGGATGCAAATTTCCAGCACGAAAGCTTTGACTCATTTTACAGGAGCAGAAATTTGGGTACACAGGATAAAGAGTCGCTTCTTCAAGACCAAGTAGAGGAACCAAGTCTGTCTGACTCCCAAGCTCAAGCTGCTCCCTTAAAATCCTAAAATCTTCTCTGCCGAGAGCTAGCCTGGCTCAGGGTGTGGGCAGGCCTGCCAGGAAGCTGGAAGATCTTCAGTTTGGGCAGCTGGAAAGGGCTGGGCAAGGTGGTGGTGATGGCCCAGTATCTATCCTGGCACCTGGAGGTAGACTGCCCACTTCTCCAAGCTCTGGACACCAGGTGGTGGGGGCGGAGGAGAGGGCAGGTAAGCAATGTCAGGGGGCTATATGTGGGGTGCTGGCACCTGGAGACAGGTGGGTGACAAATGCCATGACAATGTGACAGTGTCAGTCATTTTATCTGCCACCATGAGTTCCAGGCTGTACCATGACTAACAGGGCTACAGGTGGCATGACAAGTCAGGAAACTGTTAAAGATTGAAAATCACGGCTGGGCGCAGTGGCTCACGCCTGTAATCCCAGCACTTTGGGAGGCCGAGCAGGGTGGATCTCCTGAGGTCAGGAGTTTGAGACCAGCCTGGCCAACCAATATAGTGAAACCCTATCTCTACTAAAAATACAAAAATTAGCTGGGTGTGGTGACAGGCACCTGTAATCCCAGCTACTCAGGAGGCTGAGGCAGGAGAATTGTTTGAACCAGGGAGGCGGGGGTTGCAGTGAACCGAGATTGCACCACTGCACTCCAGCCTGGGCGACAGAGCGAGACACTACCTCAAAAAAAAAAGAAGAAAATCATCACAGTGACTGGAGTAGCAGTGTTCTGAACTCATTACTTCCCCATCGTGGGAGGAAAGAGAAAACTTGTGCCCAGGTCCTGCGCCCAGGACCCACCAAGGACATCAGCCGCTTCCCTCCCTCCTCTTCCTCCTCCACCCTATTGCCTCCAAAATCCTAAAGAGGCTTGAACCCCTGCCAATCTTTGAGGCTCCTGGCATATTAAAATATAAAAGGGTGCCCAAAAAAACCTCACAAGAGTTGTGGCACATCTCAAATGAACTTATTAACATTTTAAACCCCCTCAGGGGAAAAAAAAGGCAAAGTAATATAATTATACTTTTCATAAGATAATTACAGGAGTGCTAAGGTATTACCAATCGTGTGTTCCCTATGGGCAGTGAGGTTCAGGGATGGGACATAAATTTAAAGTTTTAGAAAAAATTGACTTGAGTGGATCTCTGAATATAATGATGTGCAAATCTTGTTTGGATGCAATGTCGGACATCTAAATTGTATTTCTTTAACAGAATATGTGTCTATTCACACATCCACATCAGCATTTATTATGTGCCAGAGCTATGTGGCGCATAACAGAGCTATTTAAACTGTAATGTATTAGGCCAGGTACAATGGCTTATGCCTGTAATCTTAGCACTTTGGGAGGCTGAGGCAGGAGGACCACTTCACTTGAGGCCTGGAGTTCAAGACCAGTATGCACAATATAGAGAGACCCTGTTTCTACAATAAATAAATAAATAAATAAATAAAATTGGTCAGGTGTAATGCTGTTTGCCTGTAGTCCCAGCTACTCAGGAGGCTGAGGTGGGAGGATCATTTGAGCCTCAGATTTGGAGGCTGCAGTGAGCCACCATCATACCACTGCACTCTAGTCTAGGAGATAGAGCAAGACCATGGCTCTGAAATAAATGAATAAATAGTTAAAACTTCTAAAAAATCCACTAGATGACATGCGGAGGAAAAAAAGCAGTAACACATTGACATCTTATAACCAACTTAAGGGTGGTTAGTGTCTTCACCCCCATTTTCCAGATAAGAAAACCAAGACAGAAAAGGGCTAAATGACCCTCCCAGGGCCCCTGAATGGTGGAGCTAGATGTGAACGCAGGGCATCTGGCTGTGCAGTGTGTGTTCGTATCCCTTATGCTTGGTCCACCTTTCAGTCCTTTGGGAAGGTGAGGAGGTCTAAGCCACATGGGCCTCCTGTTCCCCCATCTCTATTACAAATAGAAATGGACCCCACAGGTGAAGAATATTCCTTCAAAAAATGGTTGCTTCTTTTTGGCATCTCTGTCAGCAGCAGACCCTAAAATTCACCCTTACTCCCATCTCCTTCCTCACCCTGGTGAGAAATATTCCAAGCTGTTCCCAGGGAAGGTAGTTCTCCGGTGGCCCCAATCCCTTAATAGCTCCTGGCTGTTGTTGTGCTTTGAATGAACCTGCCATGCTGAGCTAGGACTCTACAAGTTCTTGTTCACTCACCAGATGGGCCTTGTGGATGAGAATTAATTTGGCTTGTTACAGCCCCCAACTTAGGAACCCACCCAGAGGACCTCCACCAACCTCACTGCCTTCCTTCAGGGACCCAGGTCAACATCCTCCCCAGAGAGCTCTGCCTCCCTCAGTCATGCCAATTCTGTTGTCTTCTTTGTAACACCTACTGAAATCTAAAATGTCCTGATGTGGCCAGGTGCAGTGGTTCACGACTGTAATCCCAGCACTTTGGGAGGCCGAAGCATGCAGATCACTTGAGCTCAGGAGTTCCAGACCAGCCTGGCCAACATGGTGAAACCTCATCTCTACTAAAAACACAGAAATTAGCAGGGCGTGGTGATGCACGCCGGTAATCCCAGCTACTCGGGAGGCTGAGGTACGAGAATTGCTTGAACCCGGGAGACAGAGGTTGCGGCGGGCCAAGATCGTGCCACTGCACTCCAGCCTGGGCAACAGAGTGAGACTCCGTCTCAAAAACAAATTAAAAAATTAAAAACAAATAAAATAAAATGTTCCTATGTATTTATTTACCTCCTTACATATTTATTGTCGGTATCTGCCAATTAGAACTTAAGCTCAAAAAAAATTTTTTTAAAAAGCTATACCCCAGCCCCTAGTAGGTACTCAAGAAATATTTGTTGAATGAATGCTGAGGTCTCAGCATCAGGGACATTTGTGGGGGAAACAAGAGGTAGTCACTCCCCGGGTCCACACTCTCCAAAAATGCCACCTCTCCAACAAGTTTTCAGTGACTACATTGATACAACTGCTGCTAAGACCGTGGTGAAAAGACCTTAGGACAATCAGTGTGGAAACAAAACAGTCTGTTTAACACTGAATTGGAATGTCAGTGGCCAGACCATGAGAAAGGAGGCCAATAAAATCAACCTTTTGGGTTTTTGTTCGTTTTTTAGAGACAGACTCTTATTCTGTTGCCCAGGCTGGAGTGCAGTGGCGCGATCACAGCTCACTGCAGCCTCAAACTCCTGGGTTTAAGCCGTCCTCCTGCCTCAGCCTCTGAGTGGTTAGGTCTACAGGCATACAACACTATGTCTGGCTAATTGTTAAACGTTTTGTAGAGGCAGAGTCTCGCTATGTTGTGCAGGCTGGTCTCAAACTCCTGGCCTCAAGCGATCCTCCTGCCTTGGCCTCCCAAAGTGCTGGGATTGTAGGTATGAGCCACAGCACCTAGAAAGAATAAACTTCTTGACTTGCTCACCTCCCACGAAATAACAGCTCAGGCCCTGGTCTCCTGGCCTTTAACACACCCTTACCCCTCATGCAAGCTCATGCTAGATATTTACCCATATGCCCAGCTGTCAGAAATGACCAAACAGCCGAGGAAGAGTGAGCTCTGTTTATGCTGGGTTGGAAGGATGTGGGAAGGAAAGCTTCAATCCCCTGAGTGGCTACTATATGCCAGGCTCTGGCTTAGAAGTCTGTGCCTTCGGCACTTTTGGGTTTTCATCCCCATAACCCTTGTAATCTCCACTGTACAGATGAGAAAAGCAAGCTCAGAGAAGGCTCAGAATTCACCCAACTCACACAGCGAGACAGGATGACCCTGGCCTGCCTGATGCCCAGAGCTGTCTCACACTAGAAGTGCCAAGGAAGAAGGGGCAGATCTCCCCTTTTGCTACAGGACTGCATTCATTTTGGATCACTGCTATCACAAATTATCACACATGTGGTGGCCTAAAACAACACAATTGGATTATTTTATTGCTCTCAGGGTCAGAAATTCTAAAATCTCCTGTGTTCTAAAGAAATTCTAAAGGCACCTGCGCTCCTAGAGGAGGGTCTAGGAGGGAAACTATTTCATTGTCTTTCCAGCATCCACAGGCTGCCTGCCTGAGCTCATGGCCTCTTCCTCCATCTTCAGGAGATGCTGTGTAACGTCTTCAGCCTCTCTCTCTCTCTCTCTCTGTCTCTCTCTCTCTCTCTCTCTCTCTCTCTCCCCTCTCTGTTTCTCTCCCTCCCTCTGCTTCTGTCCTCAAATATCCTACTCTGACTCTCTTTTCTCCCTCTTATAAGGACACCCATGATTACATCAGGCCCATCAGATAATCCAGGATAATTTCCCCATCTCAAGACCCTTAATGTAACCACACCTATACTGGCTTTTTAGCTGCATAAGGTGACGTATTCACAGGTTCCAGGAAATGGGAGATGCGCATCTCTGGAAAACCATTATTCTTTCTACCACAGTGATTCTGCATATCCATCACCCCAATCCCCATCACAGACTGGGAGGTGAAACCCAAGGGTAAATATTGGTCCTGCTCTGTTAAAAAAAGGATCCATACCTTGGAGTGCATCAGATAAAGCAGAGACATGGGGGCTTAGATGACATCCCATTTCAGATTCTGGCAACTTACAAGGTATTGTTCTCAGCCCTCCCTGTTCGCTCAGTGCACTGTCAAAACAACTCTTTGAGGTAGCTGCTATTGTTATCCCATTTTACGGACAATCAGCCAAGGCACAGAGCAACTAAGGAACTTGCCTAAGAACCAAGGAGCAGCTGGAGAGTGGTCGGGCTGGGATTTGAACCCAGGCTAAGAGTCTGGCCCACTATGCCTCAGAGCTGAGACCTCCCACAAACATCTACCCACACCTGCTGACAGTATTCTTTTTCACAAAGCACTTCTTGTGATCCTGCAGCTTCCATTTACTGCAGGCTTATCGTGTGCTGGCTGTAGGGCTGTGCTCATTTCTTCTCACGTATAGTGTCCCCTAATCCTCCCCTACAATCCTGGATACTAGGATCCACCCCTCCTTGTACTAATGAGATAATAGAGGATCAGAGGGTGAAATAAGCAAATAAGCCGTAAAGCCTCAGACTCTAAAACCCAGGCTGTTACCACCACAGCTCCCTGACAAGGAGTGGGTTGCCAAGCATCAAGACAGGCCCCAGGCTGGTAGGGCTGTAGACCCCCACCCCACCCCCAGAGGCTGCTTTGCCCTTCAGCAGTCATCGAGGGGGTGGGGAGGCAGCTCAATCATGTATGACACCTGAGAGATAAAGCCTGTCCATAAATGCTGCTGGCAGAGCTCATCAATGGTGCATGGGGGTTTTATGTTTCCCAGCTCCGATGAAGGCAGTTCCTGCCTTGCTTCAGGCCAGCATAAAGATGTGACCTGCAAAGGTTGCATTTATCTCTAGAGAAGGCCTCCCCTGACCTCAGTAGCTGGGGCTGGGAGTGCCACAGCGGCAGGTAAGCAGTTTCTCCACCTGCGCTCCCACCCACGCTCAGCCAGGCCAGCCAGCCTGCTGTCAGTTTCCCATCCTGGGCTCTACACCTCCTTGTCATTTAAAACTCCAAACAGAGGCTCCAGCCTCGGGGATGGAGTCCCATGGCTCTTGGTTTAGCGGTTCCTGGGGGACTAAGATTAGGGTCCCCTGCCTTTCAGAACAAGGGTCCTAACCCAGACCTTCCTTTATTCCTTCATTCACCACAAATGCACCTACTGGTGGCACACATTGCTCTGGGTACTAATGGTGAATGGTAACCAAGACGAGGAGCTTCTGTCACAGAACAGGCCGGAGATGAGAGCACCGCACAAGAATCTTGGTGCCAATTTTCAGATGAAGAAATTTAGGAGCAGAGACAACGCATCCCCATCTGAGGCCACACAGCTGATCAACTACAGAGCTCATCTCAAAACCAAGGTCTTTATTCTCTCAGCCCAGGCATCTTTCAAAGGTGACTGACTTGAAACTCCTCCAATGGTTGAGAGCCAAATTTGGACATCAGAAAACATCTTAAAAATAAATCTCAGGGCCAGGTGCGGTGGCTCACTCCTATAATCCCACCACTTTGGAAGGCTGAGGCGGGTGGATCACCTGAGGTCAGGAGTTCAAGACCAGCCTGGCCAACATGGAGAAACCCTGTCTCTACTAAAAATACAAAAAAAAAAAGTTAGCTTGGCATGGTGATGGGTGCCTGTGATCCCAGCTACTCAGGAGGCTGACATAGGAGATTTGCTTGAACCCAGGAGGTGGAAGTTGCAGTGAGCCAAGATCGCGCCATTGCACTCCATCCTGGGCAACAACAGCGAAGCTCCGTCTCAAAAATAAATAAATAAATAAATAAATCTCAGGAGGAAATTATAAGCGAAGGAAAAAAACATGAACTCAGCATGAGTCCTGGAGCATGATAGGTGCTCAGAAAGCCGTTTACGGAAGGAAAAGTAAGAGAAAGGGAAAGAGAGACGGAGGGAGGAAGGGAGGAGGCTTAATTTCATATGTGATCATGTTTCCCCACTGAAAGAGACAGCGAGGCTGACAGTTTTATTGTTCAATTGTTTCGTATGGATTTTGAATAAAAAATAAATTGGCTTCTTTTAAAGAGGACAATCCTGAAAGCCTTCGAGGACAGTGGTGAATCATGTGTGACTGCTCTTGGCTTTCTTCCTGCAATGGAAACTCTGTTTGCAGCCAGCGAAGACTTAAAGCATTCCCAGGGAAGGAGGACGGGATGGACCCCCGATCCCAGATCTTCAGGCCTGGCCCTGGAGTGCCAGGTGAGTAACGCTATGCTGGGGATGTTCTTTACTCTCTTTAGGCTGCTGCTTTGCAAATAACTGCCCTGAACTGGGGATGCCTATTGAGTTGACATCCCCTCTGTCTGATCTTTTCTGAGACCTCCTGCCCACTAGGATCCTGGGCCAGTTGCTTCTTCTCATTTTTAAAATGGTATCATAAAACCTCCCTCCCAGGACTGCTGTGAGAATTAAATGAGACGTGGTGCGTGGAGTGTGCCTGCCTCAGACTAGGTACTCAACATCATAGACAGGTGATGTCGCAAGCAGGAATCCAGTGGTTCTCAGTAAAAAGCAATCATCTTTACCAAGAACGAGAAGGAATAAAAAAAAGGGGTGGGGGGACTCAGGGAGACTTGCTCACCCTGAAAGTGATGGAAGCTATGGAATTGCCTTCTCAGGAAAGTCCTTCCCATAAAGATCCATTTATGATTATTTTGGTGGGAAAGAGGTCAGAAGTAAGCTCCAGGGGTGGGCCAGGAGTGGTGGTTCATGCCTGTAATCCCAGCAAGGAAGCCTGCAGAATGACACAGCCACTTCCCATCCTTCCACACTTTGGGAGGCCAAGGCTGGAGGATTGCCTGAAGCTAGAGTTCAATAACAAACTGGATGACACAGCAAGACTCTGTCTCTACAAAAAATTCAAAAGACTAGCCTGGTGCAGTGGCACATGCCTGTACTCCCTCCTACTCAGGAGGCTGAGGAAGGATTGCTTGAGCTCAGGAGTTTGAGGCTGCTGTGAGTTATGATTGTGCCACTGCACTGCAGCCTGGGTGACCCCCATCTCTTAGAAAAGAGAAAAGTAAGGCCTGGCATAGTGGCTCACATCTGTGATTACACTCCCAGCACTTTGGGAGGCTGAGGAGAGCGGATCACTTGGAATCAGGAGAGTTCGAGACCAGCCTGGCCCACATGGTGAAACATCATCTCAACTAAAAATACAAAAATAAGGTGGGCGTGGTGGTGCATGCCTATAATCTCAGCTACTGGAGAGGCTGAGGCAGGAGAATCACTTAAATTTGGGAGGTAGAGGCTGAAGTGAGCCAAGATCGCACCGCTGCACTCCAGCCTGAGAAACACAGCAAGACTCCATCAAAAAAAAAAAAAGAAGAAAAACAAATGCACCCCAAGAGACATCAGGAGTTATAAGAGGAAACACAGAAGTCATTTAGGATTCTTTCAGTTGTACTTAAACCAACTTAAAAATCGTTTAATATATTAGGGGAAATTGATTGGCACATGTAACATTCAAGTCTGGCTTCAAGCATAACTGTATCCAGATACCAAAGGATGGTAACAAAGACCTGTAACTCTGTATTGCAGTCACACTCAGGCAACTTCTCCTCTCTCAACATGGCCTACAGCAGCTCTAAGTTTTCTTTCTACCTGTCCAGCAACCCCAATGGGAAGAGAACCTCTTTTTTCACAGGTTCAATAAAAATCCCAGCACTGGCTTTCATTGCCCTGACTCAGGTCACATGCCCATCCCTGAACCAATCACTTCAGCTAAGATGGATGCTTTGTGCTGATTGGTCAAGCACAGGTCACTCCCCAACTCTTGAGATCAGGAGGCAGCGTTAGCCCCACCTGAGCCAAAAGGATTTAGTGATAAAGGAAATTTCTCAAAGGAAAATCAGGGCACTGTTTCAGAAGGTGAAGAAATGGCTGCTGGCAGGCAGTGATAGCAGAGAGGCACTGCACCTCGAAAAAAGCTGTCAGCCCCAGACCGCAGTGCACAGGATCTCCTTGGCCCTGCCTCAGCCTGCTGCTACCAGCTTTCAATTCGTTCTCCAGCTCCAGGAGAATAAACACCAGGTGACAACAGGTCCTGATGTGGAGGCTCTTAGCCTCTCCTCTATTTCCCATCCACCTATGGAGGAGATACTGATCATCCTCCCTCGCCATGCCTTGGAGACAAGCTCCCCCTCACCCACCAATTAATTAAATGTGTGTCACCCTGTTCCTATTCATCTCGGGTGCTCTGGCTTCATCCCTGCCCAGCTGTGGGATTGTATCTTCGAGTCCTTCTTGCCTTTGTCCTCCACTTCTGACACATCCATGTTCCTTGACTTGATGATGTTTGATCTCAGCATTCCCTCCACCTCTGGCACTTACTGATCACTTTGGGAGATCAATTCCCCCAGACATGCACCGAGATGTCATCTTTGCCAAACACAACACTCTCCCCAGGCAGCCCCCAGTCTTCTCCCCACCCATCCCCCAAGGAAGACTGGCCGCTGATGACCAGAGTCAACTCGGGATGTTTGTGAGCCCTGAGAAACAGCCTTACTCAGAGCAGCAGCTCTGCTCCAAGTCATTGCTTTTTTCTTCCTCCATTTTTCACTGGAAATATCCTCACACAACTTGTTTTAAAAGTTTCTGATAAGCTTATGTATTAGTTAGGGTAACACTGGCTAAGGCAACAAATAAATCCCAAAACTTTAGTGGCTTACCATAGAAGTTTTTTTCCTCCTATATGTAATAGTCTGATGTGAGTGACCCTAGCCATTGGTGATACTGCATTCCAGGGGTCAGTAATCCAGGCTCTTTCACCACCTGCAAGGACCTCAGAGTCCCCCCACATCCCACAGGATACGCAGAAAGATGAAATAGACAACCCACTACTTAAAGGTCCCAACCCCAAAGTCACCACTATCAGGTTCAATGGTGAATTTGTTGCTGAACACCACAGGTTCTGCCTAGGTCTTTTTGCTTGGCACACAGAAGGCCAATCACTCTGACAACAAATATTGCCAGGGAAGAAAGCTTTAACATGGATGACATCAGCCAGGAGACAGGAGACCAGTTTCAAATCCATCTCTCCAACTGACTAAAGTTAAGAATTTATATAGGAGCTCGTCAACAGGCAGCAGGTCAAATGAGGGATCTGGCATCTCACAGTGCCCACATGTACAAAAACAGAAATTAGGGAGCGGTAAGAAAGAGGAGTTGGTCAACCGGCAGCAGGTGCATCTCATTGTCCGGATGCTGTGATAGGGGAAGTTTCTGTTCCTTGATATTACCTAGGAGGCCTAATGGTCACTTTCCTGAGAAAGGAACTGAGATAAAACAAATGTAAGCTGTCAGGCTTTAGTTCTGGGGGTAAATTGAGCTGGCTTCAAGTTTAGTTGTATGACCTGGAGCAAGGAAGCCTTCGGAATGAAACAGCCATTTCCCATCATTCCACATGATGCAAAGGAAGTGCATGTTTTCAAAAAGTAGCTGGCTATCTCTACTGCAGCATCATCATTTTATTATTAGTCACTCACCACAGGTAAATTGCTTTTCAAGTTGATTTGTGTTGTGCAGAGTCTCCGTGTGTTAACACCCACTGTTCAGTTTTCCAGTTATGATCATGGTATGAACCAAAAACGTGTAGCCTGCAGCAAATCAGAGCATTGCCAGGCTCCAAACGGATGGATCTCCTTGACTTTTGAGTGGTTAGACCCTGAGGCATCTCTACAGAAAAAGAGTTTTTGCAATGAAGCCGGGTCAAGAGAGATTTAAATTCTACACGGCACACAAGAGACTTCATTTGACATTAGTGAATGTCCAGAACATCCCTTTCAATGGCTCATGAAAATTAAAACTCCAAAACCCAGTCTTCTACTTAGAAAGTCTGGTAAAAAAAAAATGTCCTTTTGAGTGTACAGATTATACAGACTACACTGTGGAGATGGAAAAAGGGTACACCCACATTCAATGATCACACAAGGCCAAGCATCTCACAGGCTTCCCCTAAAAGTGTACGGTCATGGGGATTGCCGTCCTTCTCTGGTCAGACTTTAGAAGATCACCTAGAAAAAGCAGCAGTAGTACACAGAGGTCAGGATGCCAAGCTCTAGGTTCCCAGGTCTATCTCTTGTTCCTTCTTTGATCTTGAACAAATTAACTAGCCATGCCGAGCTTCAGTTTCCTCACCTGAAAAGTTGGAATAATAATGTCACATGCCTCCTGAGATGGTCGTCATTATTCAATGCTTGCAAAGTGCCTGGCACATAGAGGGCATCCAGTAAACATCAGCTGTCGTTATCAGGAGGAGTTCACCTTCTGATAACATTAGCGTTATCTACTAATGACACCACCTGGCTTTGCGATGTGGTGGTTCAGGATCCGTTAAAGGATTCACTTGTGAAACTTGTGGAGTGCACTGGGAGACGCATTTCTGAAGTCCTGAATGGAGAGAGGCCAGGGAGCCAATGGGGCTAACTGAACCCTATTTCAGAGAGTACAAGCACCTAGGCATGGAAAATGCCAATCCTGAGTGCAATGAAGTCAAAACCAGTCTTTGTGTGAGGACAGGGCAGAGACAACTCCCTTTAGGTCTCCAAACTAGATCTTGAGACAGTAAGTCAAACAGGAAAGGGAAGCATGTGTAACTTACATGTCTGTCCCAGAGCTTGCTCTCTCTCTGTCTCTCTCTCTCATGCACGTGCACACACATGCACATGCACATGCACATGCACACACACACACACAGACACACATGGCACGCATTATTGTAACAATTCCACTCCTGGGAATTCGTCCATGGAAAAATCACTAGCACAGGGTGCAGTGGCTCACGCCTGTAATTCCAGCACTTTGGGAGGCCGAGGTGGACAGATCACTTGAGCTTAGGAGTCTGACACCAGCCTGGGCAATATGGCAATACCCTGTCTCTACAAAACATGAATAAATTAGCCAGGCATGGTGGCACATGCCTGTAGTTCCAGCTACCTGGGGGGCTGAGGCAGGAGAATCACTTGAGCATGGGAGGTGGAGACTACAGTGAACAGAGATTGCACTACTGCACTCCCACCTAGGCAACCAAGCAAGACCCTGGAATTAAACAAGAGAAGGAAGGGAGGAAAGGAGGAAGGGAGGAAGGGAGGAAGGAAGGAAGGAAGGAAGGAAGGAAGGAAGGAAGGATAGAAGGAAGGAGGGAGGGAAGGAGGGAGGGAAGGAGGGAGGGAAGGAGGAAGGGAAGGAGGGAGGGAAGGAGGGAGACAGTGAGGGAGGGAGGGAGATCGTGAAGAAGGGAGGGAGGCGGAAGGGGAGGGGGAGGGGGAGGGAGGAAATCACTGGCTCACACTTTGGCTAAGTAAAAAGAAAAATTATTGGATTAGTGTACAAAGATTTCTGAATGAAGATATTTACAATGATGGAAAACTGGAAGCAATCTAGCTATCCAACAATAGAGGATCTGTTAAACAATAATGCTAAGCCTATACTACTTCGCAGCCATTAAAAAATATGATGCTGATCTCTATTAATATGGAAAAATATTTCTGATTTAGTATTTCTGGGGAAATCAGATTGAAACAAGGTTCCTGATTTTAAAACCATGTATGTAGCGTTTACTGTGTACTAAGAACTATGCTAAGGACTTTGCATATATTACCCTTATTTAATCTTCACAACAGCCCTGTAACGCAGAAACCATGTGATGATGATGCCTGCAAGGTAAGAAGGGTGGAACCAGGTCCTCGATGGCATCTTTGCACTGTACACTAGCCTGAGAATGCCTATACGTTTTTGTTACAAATAAAAAGGAAATAAATAAACCCCATCTCTTTAAGTCAGTGTTAGTTTTTCCTGTTCATTCCAGCCAGACACAATCCTAATTCATACAATTTGTAAATGTCAAGGATGGGATCTAACCACTCCTACAAAGGTGGCGATCTGCGGCTGATAGCTCAAAAGGAGACAGGAGAAGACCCAACTTTTCTCTGGGCTATATTGGTCCAGTGCATTCTTCCACAAGCATGCAACATCTCCACTCCACCTTGCCCAGCCATGAATACCCTGTGGTTGCCTTCTCACTCCAGCTGTGCTACTTGGCCTGCTCCCCTGGACTAGACCCAGGAGTCTGGGGAAGCCAGGCCACTCTCCAGGGTCATTCCTCTCTGAGCTCATGGCTCAGTCGGGTTCATTGCCAGAAAGACACTTTGCATCTCTTCTGCTCATTGCAATTCAGTCACGTCAGAGCAGCCCACAGGATCTGAATGCAATTTTCTCATTGAATTATGCTAAATCCTTCAGGGAAGGAGGCAAAATTATTTAAAACCTATAAAAACTAAAGCAACATTCTGGCTCTATATTTTAACTTTCTGATCATTATTTAGAGTTAACCTTTTCTGCCGCTAAATCACAAACCCATTTTGCTGTATATCAGCCAGCATGGGCCATAAGGCATGAGGAAGAAAAAAAAACAGCCAGGCGAAGAATAGACCTGGGGGTTGCTCCTTGGCTCAGGCAGATAATAGAAATCGAGGTGGCATTTTGCTCTTAGAAATCAAAAGTATCAGGAGGTGATTCATTGAAGCAGAAAAAAAAATGAGTTGTAGCAGCGTTGTTATAAATATTAGACCAATAGATTAGGGATGAGGTGTGTTTCTATGGAATAATACACTGACTGGGAAGTAAGAATTCATGAGTCAGCCAGATGCAGGATGGAACTCTGTGCCTGGGATCTCAGCAAATTATTTACAACCTTTGAGCCTAAATCTCTCCATCTATAAAACGAAGAAAAAAAATAACTCATTCAATTAAGAGTTAAGTACTATTGTTTATTCTTCCCCCCCCCCCCCCCGATGAAGATTCGCCCTTGTTGCCCAGACTGGAGTGCAATGGTGCGATCTTGTCTCACTGCAACCTCTGCCTCCTGGGTTCAAGTGATTCTTCTACCTCAGCTTCCCAAGTAGTGGGGATTACAAGCATGTGCCACCACGCCCAGCTAATATTTGTATTTTTAGTAAAGACAGGGTTTCACCATGCTAGCCGGTCTGGTCTTGAACTGCTAACCTCACGTAATCCACCTGCCTCGGCCTCCCAGAGTGCTGGGATTACAGGCGTGAGCCACCGCACCTGGCCTATTCTCATTTTTTAAATGAGGGAAGCAAGGCACAGGGGAGTTAAGTGACTTATCCCAGCAGTCAGAAATGGAAAAGCTGAGGTCAACCTAAGGCAGACAGCTGCAGAAACAAGGCAGCTCTGCCAGGTAAATAAAGTAATAAATAGAAAGCACTTGCGATGGTGTCTGACATATAGCAGGTACTCAATAAATGCTGGATGGATAATTTGTATAAATTGGTATTTATAGTCAAGTGTAGACGTAATTTTTATAAATACATTTTGTCAATAATTTTATCAGTAACTAGACTAATTCCTATTTATCATTTTTCCAAAGAAGCCTATACCACATCCCAAAAATAAGTTGGATGCCCCTGTGATGCTATTATAGCACCCTGTGTTTTTTCTTCATAGGTATTTAAAGGCAATTAATTATTCTTGTGATTAGCTATTTCATATGCAACTTTCACTCTAGTACTGTGAATTTCAGGAGGACAGAGACCGGGCGTCTCCAGCAACTAGCATGGTGCCTGGTATACAAAGTATTTGTTCACTCAACAATAACTAATGATTGTTTACTATTCTAGGCACTGGAAATGAAGTCCCTGCCCTCTCAATTCCAGTGAAGGGATACAGACAGTAAATAAGCAAACTAGTAAGCACCTGATATATCAAATTCTGTCTTTCCCAAAGGCTGCAATAGCACGAGTACTATAGACTCAGTAGCTTAAATAACAACCATTTATTCCTTATGGTTCTGGAGGCTGGGAAGTCCAACATCAAGTGTCAGGAGGTCTGGTGTCTGGTGAGAGCTCTCTTCCTAGTTTGCAGAGGACCATCTTGTTGTATTCTCACATGACCAAAAGAAAAACTATCTCTCTTGTGTCTCCTCTTACAGGGGCACTAATCCCATTCAGGAGGTCTTCACCCTCATGACCTAATTACCTCCTAACCCCTAATAAAATCACAGTGAGGGTTAGGATTTCAACATGTAAATTTAGGAGGACAAAACATTCAGTCCATAACAACTGGTGTAAGTGGTTGAAGAACCATAAATTAGGGAAAGGGAAAGAGATGCTTGGGAGCAAGGGACTATTTTACATAGAGACGGCAGAGAAGTTCTGTTAATAAGATGGCCTGATTAAGCAGCTAGATGGGAGAGATGATGAAAATATCTGCAGAAATCGTTTTTCAGGCAGAGGAGACAGCAAGTTCAAAGGCCCTAAGGCAGAAAGGTGTTTGTCATGTTCAAGGCCAGTGCGGCTGGAAGAGGATAGGTCTGATGAAAGGAGGAGGGAGACGAGGTCAGAAGGGAAACTGGGGACAGACAATAGATGAATACTTGTATGAAAGAATGTTCACAGATAAACACGGGGAGGCTAGGTGGTGCAGGGTTAGTGGGCTTTGGAACACTGATGAGCTCTGAGCAATTACTGCAAAAACAGACCCTCTGGCCTGAAGAGGGATAGGATATGGCCACAGTCTCCCAATATTCAAAGGGCTACAAAAGAGGATATAAGCTCACCTCACTTGGGACAATTCCAGGGCTAGGCTGGGATCAATGATGGCTCTTACATGAAGGTAGATTTCAGTTCAATAAAGAGACAAATATTCAAAAGCCATGGTGGCCAGATATACGCTTCTGGAAAGAAGCAGTATATACACTTTTCCCTTTCTTTCTACTACTTACAAATAAACACCTTGGATATCATATATAAAACAAATATAAGTAAACTTTCAAAGGTAGGAAAAAGAAGGCACAAGAGTTAGCTCCCTGGGCGTTTTCATTCTGCTTTGTTTTGTTTTTGTTTTTGTTTTTTTGTCTTATATATCTCAGGCTTAGAGTTAAAAAAAAATAGAAATGCAGAAAACCCAACAGTCACAGACAAAAATAAGCATCACCGAAAACTTAATCTCTCCAGCAAAAGAACCAGAAACAGTGCAGCCTAGTATGAGAGAAATGCTTTAGACAATAACCACACTATTGCAGCCAAACACAACAGGAAAAAAAAGCATGACTCCACCGCCACCCATACCAGCAAACACCAAGTGGAGAGCCTACACATACATGCTTGCAAAGATGTAACAAGTCATCCCAGCCCCAACATTAGGGTGGTATCAGAAACATCTAAATAAGGATCCAGGACTTTCATCCTTACTGGCCAGTTTAATGAAGCTGTCCCCTCCAAGACATCAGTGGAGGCCACTGAGGGAGCCTAGACTTCCACTCACACAATACACTAACCAGGCATCTCTCCCTTTACCTATTCGAATGCTGTCCCAAGAGGCTGAGTAAAAAGTCAAGACATTCACCATTTCCGTCAGGAACAAGAACATCCCCACAGCTGTGTCTCTAGAGACCACAGAGGAAACCAGAATTCCGCCTCCACCCAGCAATTACAGTGAAATCTCACCTTCCCACCAGGTGTCAACTGAGGCCAAGCGAGGAACCTAAGCTTCTGCTTCCACCTGGTAGTAACGAGGTATCAGCTTAACCTCTGCTGCTGGAGCAGTGTCAGATAAAGCCAATGAAAACAGAACACCTACATAAGATCCAGAGCCTCCCATATAACATACAATAAAATTGTCTAGCATTCAAAAGAAAGTTATACATCATACCGGGAATCAGGAAGGTCTCAAATTAAATGAAAAAAAAAAAAAATCAAAGATGCCAACACCAGGATGACATAGATAATAGAATTATTTGACAAAGATTTTAAAGCAACCATGGTAAAAATGCCTCAGTGAAAAATTACAAGCACACTGGAAAAAAAAAAATAGAAAGCCTATGCAAGGAAATAGAAGATATAAAGAAGAACCAAGTAGAATTTCTAGAGCTGAAAAAAATGCAATAACCAAAATAAAAAGCTCAGTGGACATCCCCAACTGCAGAATGAAGGCAACAAAGAATTAGTGAACTGGGAGATAAAAACAATACAAATTATTCATCTGTACCACAGAGAGAAAAAAGACTGAAAGGAAATTAACAGAGCCTCAGGGACCTGTGGGACTGTAACAAAAGCTCTGAAAAAGCCTTTAGAGATCTGGAAGGACAAAGCGGAAAGAACAGGGGTAAAAAACTATTTGAAGAAATAGTGACTGAAAATATTTCAAATTTGGCAGAAAAGAAAAACAATAAATTTACAGATTCAAAAAGCTGACTGAATCCCAAACAGGATAAATGTAGAAAAAACTATGTGAAGATCTATCAGAAATAAAATTCTGCAAACTAAAGCAAAAAAAATATATATATATATATTGAAAGCAGTAAGAGGAAAACTATGTCTTACATACAGAGGAAAAAACCACTTGAATGATGGTATATTTCTCATTAAAAACTATGAAGACCAAAAAGAAGTGGCACAATAATTTTCAGGAGCTGGAACAAAGAACTATCAACCCAGGGAATATGCCCTTCAGGTATAAAGGAGAACTCAAGATATTCTCAGATGAAGAACAACTAAGGGAATTTGTCACAGCAGACCTGCTTTAAATGAATGACTAAAGGAAGTTCTCCATGCAGAAAGGGAATAAAGGAATCTTAAACTATTAGGAAGAAAGAGAGCCCACAAGAAGCAAATATTGTAATGCTGACATGAATCCAAATGTATATGGAGGAAGTATTAAAGATTGTATTATGTTATAGATTGCATTATAAACAGGGAAGGCAAAGTTTAAAAAGGACAAATTTGGCCAGACACTGTGGCTCATGCCTGTAATCCCAGCATTTTGGGAGGCCAAGGCAGGTGGATCACCCGAGGCCAGGAGTTCGAGACCAGCCTGGCCAATATGGTGAAATCCCATCTCTACTAAAAGATACAAAAATCAGCCTTGCATGGTGATGGGCACCTGTAATCCTAGCTATTCAGGAGGCTGAGACAGGAGGATCGCTTGAACCCGGGAGGCAGAGGTTGCAGTGAGCCGAGATTGCACCATTGCACTCCAGCCTGGGCGACAGAGCAAGACTCCAACGCAAAAAAAAAAAAAGAGAAAAAGAAGAGGTTTCTACACTTTACTCAGACTGGTAAAATTATGATTCCACCAGTAGATTGTGTGTATATATAAAGTAATACCTACAGCAACAACTAAAAATGCTACACAGAGATAGTCTCAAAAAGACTGTACTTCAATCAAAATAGAATTGTGAATATTATTAAAGTAACCTACAAGAAAGCAGAAAAAAAATCAAAATGTAAGACAGAATGAAAAATATAAAGCAAAACCTAAAATGGCAGACTTAAGCCCTAACATATCAATAAGTAAATTAATGTAAATGGAATAAATATACCAATTACGATACGGAGATTGGAAGAGTGGATTAAAAAATATAGCCCAACTATATGCTGCCTACAAGAAACTTGCTTTGAACATAATGATACAGGTAGGTTGAAAGTAAAAGGTTGGAAAAAGATATATCATACAATCATTAACAAAAAAAAAAGCAGTAGCTACATTAATTTCAGTTATAAAAGGTAAGACTTCAAACAAAAAATAAATTATCAGAGACAGAAAGAGGCATCATATGATGATAAAAAGGGCAATCCACCAAAAAGACATGGCAATCCTAAATGTTTATGTACCAAACAATAGTTACAAAATATTATATGCAATAAAATCTAATAGAACTGAGAGGAAAAATAGACAAATGCACAGTCATAGTTGGAGACTTCAACACCTGTCTCTCAAGAACTGATAAAAAAAAAACAACTAGACAGAAAATCAGCAAGCATGTAATAGAACTCAAAAACACAATCAGCCAATGAGACTTAATTGACATTTATGGAACATTCCACCCAAACATAAGAGTACATGTTCTTTTCAAATGTCCACCAAAAAAACACACCCAAATAGACCACATTCTCAATACAGAATATGTTCAAAGAGTTCTGTAGAATCAGACTATAAATCAGTAAGAAAAAGAAAACAAGAAAATCTCCAAACACTTAACCCATGAATCAAACAGAAAGTCTCAAAGGAAATCAAACAGTACACTGAACTAAAAGAAAATGAAAACACAGCATCTAAAAATTTGTGGAACACAGCTACAGCAGTGCCTACATTAGAAAAGAAGAAAGATACCAAATCATTAATCCAATTTTCTACACCAAGAAACTAAAGAGTAAATAAATAAAAAGAAGATCAAAATAAACTGAGAGAAAGCAGAGGTAGAGAAATAATTGCTATGGTTTGAATGCTTGTGTACCCTCCAAATCTCATGTTGAAACTTAGTCCCCAGTGCAACAGCGTTATCAGGTGAGGTCATTAGGAGGTGACTGGGCCATGAGGCAGAGCCCTCATGAATAAAATTAGTGACCTTATAAAAGGGCTGGAGGAAACTAGCTAAGCCCTTTTTGGACCTTCCACTGTTCCACCATGTGGGAACATAGCATTCATCTCCTCCAGAAGACACAGCAAAAAGCCAACTGGGAAGCAGAGATAGGGGCCTCACCAGCTCACCAGACACTGATCTGCTGGCACTTGAATTGGTCTTGAATTTCTAGCCTCCAGAGCTGTGAAGCATAAATTTCTGTTTTCTATAAATTACTCAGTCCCAGCTATTTTTTTATAGCAGCTCAAACAGATGAAGGCAATAATGATAAGCCGAAATTTTAAAAATTGAAAGCAGAAACACAATAGAGAAAATCAATGAAATGAAAAGCTGGTTCTTTGAAAATGTCAGCAAAATTGACAAATCTCTAATAAGACTGACAAAGTAACATGAGAGAGAAGACACAAGTTACAAAGATCAGGAAAGAAAGAGGAGATATCACTACAGATCCTGCAAACATCAAAAAGATATAAGATAATACTGCAAACAACTATACATACACAAGATTGACAACTTAGATGAAATGGACCAATTCCTCAAAAAGCAAAACTAGCACAACTCACTCAATATTAAATAGATTATCTGAATATCCCTGTAACTATCAAGAATATTAAATTTGTAATTTTAAAACAAAGAAAAAGAGTCTCCAGGCACCAATGGTTTCAATGGAGAATTCTACCAAATGCTTAAAGGAAATTAATATCAATTATACACAATCTCTTCAAGAACACAGAATAGGAGAGAACACTTCCCAATTCATTTGAGGAAGTTAATACTAGCTTTGAACCAAAAGTGGACAAAGACCATACCAAAAAAATAAAGAAAACTTCAAACTAATATTTCTCATGAATATAGAAACTGAAATCTTCAACAAAATATCAGCAGATAAAGATGAGTTATATATAAAACAAAATTATACACCATCACCAAGTGGGGTTTATTCCAAGGATGCAAAGTTGATTCAATATTCAGAAATCAATGAGTATAATCCACCATATTAACAGAATAAAGAAGAAAAATTGCATGGTCATTTCAAAAGATATAATATTTGACAAATACTTAGTAATTTGTTAAGTATCAAATTATAAATATTAGACAAAATTCAACATACACTCATAAAACCCTCAGAAACACAGGAATAGAAGGAAATTTCCTAAAAGATAGAGTTTCTCAAAAAAATAAAAATCCAGAACTAAATTTATAGTGGCAAAATGCCAAATACTTTCCTCTTAAGATATTACTTAACATAGTGCTGAAAGTTCTAGCCAGTGAGATAAGGCAAGAAAGCAAAAGAAATGGCAGAAAGATAAAAAAGAAAGAGGTAAAACAGTCCCTATTGGCATATAACATGATTCGATTATCTACATCAGAAATATAAAGAAACCTACCACACACTTACCTCCCAGAACTAAGTGGATTCAGTAAGTTCACAAGAAACAAGAAAAATTTCCAAAGTCAACTGGATGTCTATATAAATATGTGGACACTGCAATTAAAAACATAATACTATTTGTAATCATTCAACAACAACAAAGCTATACTTGGGTGTAAATCTAACAAAACATGTATAGGATTTGTATGCTGAAAATTGCAAAACACTGATGAAAAAAGTCAAAGAAAATCTAAATAAATGAAGAGATGTACCATATCTTATTCATGGATTGAAAGATTTAATATATAAAGATGCCTATTCTGCCCAAATTGATACACAGATTTTCTCATTCCTATCAAAATCTCAGCAAGATTTTTTGTAAATATGGTATATAAAAGACTAGTTTAAAAGTCTCATGGAAAAACATAAGGAATTAGAATAGCTAAAACCATTTTGAAAGAAGAATAAAGTTAAAGGAATCAATCTACATGATTTCAAGACTTATTCTGTAGTTCCAGTAATCAAGACTGTGCATTACTGGTGGAGGAGTACAAACAGGGTTCAATAAAACAGAAGAGAGAGCTCAGAAATAGATCCTCACAAATTTGCTCAACTTGTTTCAACAGAGGTACAAAAGCAAGACAGTAGGAAAGAGCTTTTTCAACAAATAGTGCTAGAGCAATTGAACATTCATAGGCCAAAAAAAAAAAAAATCTTGACCTAAGTCTCACAATTTATACAAAAACGAATTCAGAATGGATCATAGACTTCAAGGTAAAGTGTAAAGCTATTAAATATGTAAAACAGGAGAAAATCTTGAGGATCTAGGGCTATGCAAAGAAGTCCAAAAGCACAATCCACAAAAGGAAAATTGATAAATTGGTCTCAATAAAATTAAAAACTTCTGCTCCACAAAAGGTCCTGTTAAGAGGATGAAATCACAAGCTACAGACTGGAAGAAAACATTTGCAAACTACGTATCTGACAAAGAACCAGCATCTAGAATGTATAAAGAGCTCTCAACGTTCAAGAATAAAAAAATATGCAATCCAATTACAATATGGGCAAAAGACATAAAACATTTCATCAAAGATGACATGGAAACGGCAACAAGCACCTGGAAAGGAGGTCAACACAATCAACTGTTAGGGAAATGAAAATTAAACCCACAAGGAGATATTGCTACACACCTGCGTGAATGACTGGAAAAAAAATGACAATGCAAAATGTTGATGAGGATGCAGAAAAACTCAACCACACCTACGTAGTTGGTAGGACTGTAAGATGGTAAAACCACTGTGGAAAACAGTCTGACATGGTCTTACAAAAGTAAACATGTGGCTACCAGATGACCTGAAACTTCTCTAGGCATTCATCTCAGAGAAATGAAGGCATATGTTTACACAAAAACCTGAACATGAATGTTTGTAACAGCTTTATTTGTAATAACTCAGTACTGGAAATAACCTAGATGTCCTTCAGCTGATGATGGTTAAACAAACTGTGGTACATCCATAACTTGCAAAAAACTACTTAACAAAAATAAATAAACGTTATTGTTATTATTATTATTATTGAGACAGTCTTCTTCTGTCACCCAGGCTGGAGTGCAGTGACACAATCTCCACTCACTGCAACCTTCGCCTCCCAGGTTCAAGCGATTCTCCTGCCTCAGCCTCCCAAGTAGCTGGGATTACAGGCTCACACCACCACACCTGGCTAATTTTTGTATTTTTAGTAGAGATGGGTTTTTGCCATGTTGGCCAGGCTGGTCTTGAACTCCTGAGCTCAGGCGATCAGCCCATCTTGGCATCTCAAAGTGCTGGGGTTACAGGCATGAAGCACCCCACCTGGCCATAAATGAACTATTAATCCACTCTGTTGAATCTCCCAGATGAATCCCCAGAGAACTATGCTGAGTGAAAAAGCCAACCCAAAAGGTTACATATGGTATGATTATTCATATATAAAACATCCTTGAAATGAAAAAATTATAGAATTAGAGAACATATTAGTGGCTTCCAGGAGTTAAGGAGGGAGTGGAAGTGAGAGGGAAGTAAACGTGGCCATAAAAGGGCAGCATGAGACATCCTTTGGTGGTAATAATATTCTGTATCTTGACTGTATCAACATCAATATCCTAATTGTGATACTGTTCTATAGTTTTGCCACTGGGAAAGTAGGGTAAAGGGGACATAGCATCTTTGTGTTATTTCTTACAACTGTTTGTGAATCTATGGTTATTTCAAAATTTAAACATTTAATTTAAAAAATGGATGGGACAGGTATGGTGCTTTGTGCCTATATCCCAGCAAGTTGGGAGGCTGAGGTGGGAGGTTCACTTGAGCCCAGGAGTTTGAGGCTGCAATGAGCTACAATCACATCACTGCACTCCAACCTGGGCAACTGAGTGAGACCCTGTCTCTTTAAAAAATAAAAAACAATTTTTTTTTAACTGGCCAGGCACAGTGGCTCATGCTTATAATCCTAGCACTTTGGGAGGCGAAGGCAGGTGGATCACTTGAGGTCAAGAGTTCAAGACCAGCCTGGCCAACATGGTAAAACCCCATCTCTCCAAAGAAAAAAACAAAACTACAAAAGAACACAGAATCCCAAGGTATGGATAAAACCAAAATAAACTTGAATATTTCCCACATTTTCCCTCCACCCAGTAGAAAAGATACAGAAGAGTGGAAAGAAGAGGTATTCTAGTCCCAAGGACCATAAAGAGTTGTTATAACCTCTCACTTGTCCAGGCAAAATGAAATAAATGACAATGGCAGTGAAGACGAGTGGACAACATTTAGAATTTACTGGCCCCCCCCAAGGAAACTGAGTCTCACCTCATCTCATCGGGGGGCACTGCAATTCCCGCAGTGAGTTTCAGCACGGGCATCCGCCACAGCAATGCCTTGTAGATGTCTCGGTCTTAGACGTCCCCCTAGAGATAGACAACATTGGCTCACGCCTTGTAGTTCTGGCTCTTATCAAAACACCTAAGCTGGCCAGGCAAAGTGGCTCACACCTTTAATCCCAGCACTTTGGGAGGCCCAGGCAGGTGGGTCACCTGAGGTCAGGAGTTCAAGACCAGCCTGGGCAACATGGTGAAACCCCCTCTCTACTAAAAATACAAACTTAGCCAGATGTGGCAGGAGTGCCTGCAGTCCCAACTACTTGGGAGGCTGAGGCAGGAGAATCTCTTGAACCTAGGAGGCGGAGGTTGCAGTGAGCCGAGATCACACCACGGCACTCCAGCCTGGAGAAGAAGAGTGAAACCCCATTTCAAAAAAAAAATTAAAAATTAAAATTAAAAAAATGAAACACCTAAGGTGCAACTCTAACCTCAGTAACCTACGGACTCTCTAAAATTTTATTGCTATAAGTCAATCACACGCTTCTTTTCCAAACCTGACATTTGTACGTAAGTCAAAATAGCAATAATAAATGCAAACTGCATCCACCTGGGAACTGTGTTATATCCTAGCAAGTTAGAAGGAAAGCGCCACACTCTGAGTTCCTAATTAAGAGTCCTTTATTTGCCAGTGAAGGAGAGAGTCAGCTAACGCTCAAAATTCTCTTGGCCCCAAGGAAGGGGCTTGATTCCCCTTTATACCTAATTTAGGTAGGGGAGGGGGAGCCTAGCTGAAGCGGAATTTTACAGAAGCAGAACAAGCAAATTAGATAAGGAAGCTGGTAACCAGGAGGGGGGAGTTTCCCAGGATTGTTGGTTGCTAAGGGTATTTCCATACAATCATCAAGGGGGGTAGCAGGGGAAACTTTCCATACAATCCGTCACCAAGGAGGGCGTTCACAATAGCGAGTAGACTTGCCAAGCTGAATGCGGTTGCAATGGTTACAGGTACTGGGAACAGTGTGAACCCTCTTAACGGTTCAAAGCTTTAAGTGCAGCGTGACCCAGTAATGTACCTGAGGGGCTGAGGCAGGGAGGGAGAGGCTAGAGGAAGCTTGTTAGGTTTGCAGCTAAGATGGAGTCAGTTAGGTTAGTACAAGTTAGCTTATCACATTCCCCACTTGTGTTTTCAGGGAGTCAAAGCATTGACTCTTCAGTTACAACAAGGGGGTTATAGTGGCTTCTGAGATACATAATTTTGGCAGAATTTATATGCTGCCTTATGAAAGCAAGGAGCCAGTTTAGTATACAGGGCCCAAAGATTAAGCCTAACAGGAGGAGAAGAAGAGGTCCTCCTAGCCCAGTTATTAAAGCAATTAGCCATGGGCTGCAGTTAAACATGTTTTGGTACCATGGGGTGTTCTTCTCCCGCTCCTGTGGCCGTTTATCTAAATTTTTTCAAACCCTCTGAAGAGTGTCTTTAATGACTCCAGATTGGTTAGCACAAAAACAACAGCTTTCCCCCAATGCTGCACACAAGCCTCCCTGGGAAAGGAACACTAGATCTAAGCCTCGGCGGTTCTGGAGAACAACTTCCACTGAGGATTCTACCTGAGTATGTAACATATTTATGGCAGACTGGAGATTTCCCAAACCAGCAACTACTTGTTGAGACAGGGATTTTAGTCCAGTTTCTCCCCTGACCAGGGCAGCAGTGCTGATAGCTGCTGACCCAGCTACGCTAATGCCAGCCAGGAGGGGTACAAGGAGAGGAACAGCTCGACAGGACCTGGAGTGTAGCTCAGGGGAAGCAATGAGATGTTGTCTTTCTGGTCCACTGTACACGTAGACCTAGGGAAGGACCTGAACCAACACGCACAGGTATACGTAGACCCGGGGAAGGATGTGAACCAACATGCACGGGTACATGTAGACCCGGGAAAGGACGTGAACCAACACACACGGGACAGGTCCAGGGTCAGTCCCATTGATGCAGCGGGTGAGGCCCAAGGTGCAGGCCAACCAAGTATTGTTGTGTGCCTGGTAGGAGACTGAAGGGTTTAGGGTAGTGAGCAGAGACTGGTTAAAAGGAGAAGCAGATAGATTATGCCCACTGCTAATTAGGCAGACGGCGTTTCCAGCAACGTCCCCTAGTGTAAGGGAACGGGGGAGTGTCCTTTCCAAGAAGGAGTGAGTCCTTCTTTGGGGAACTTTTTGACACACACCAGGTCACCAGGACAGAAAGTATGGCAGGGCCCGGTTTGGTCAGGAACTGGATTAGGGTGTGCTCCCCAGACAAGCGGCTGGATGACGTCTTGAACCTGTTGGAAAGACTGCAGGTACTGTAACAATTTAGTTTGGGATATTTCTGCTAGATGGGTATCTTTTAATCTAGGCAGTGTGGGCGGAGCCCTTCCATACATGATTTCAAAAGAAGAGAACCCTGCCTTGTAAGGGGTGCATCTAACTCTAAGAAGAGCTAAAGGAAGGAGGTTTGTCCAACCTTCACCGGTTTCCAAGATTAATTTTGTAGGAGTACTTTTCAAGGTTCGATTCATGTGTCCTACCTGTCCAGAGCTCTGAGGTCAATAGGCACAATGGAGTTTCCATTGAATGTTTAATGCCTTACTGACTGACTGAGCGATGGACGAGGTGAAGGCTGGCCTTCTTGGTGTGACTTTAGGACTATTTATTACATAGTTAATGAGAGTGCCTCCATCTCCCCGAAGGATAAATCATCCCTAGGAGCATTTGCTTTTCCTGGGCAAGTAAGCTCCTGACTGACAGCTGGACTGTGGCATCCTGCATGACCCAGGGACTGCTCACCTTTCTAACCTCCCCTCCTCCCCCTGTTCCCCACAGTCATCTTTCTTCTCCTATTCCTTGAATGGAACAAGTATGTTCCCACCCCAGGGCCTTTGCAGTCACCATTCCCTCTGCCTGAAATTCTTTTTCCAGACACCTTCCCCTGGCTGGTTTCCTCTCACCTCAGCCTGAAGTTCGCCTCCTCAGAGACACTGTCCCTGATTGCAAAATCTGAATTGCCCACCTGGATACTCTCGTGCCAGACACTCTCCATTACCATGTCTTCTTTACTTTTTTTAATTTTTTTTTTGAGACAAGATCTTGTTCTGTTGCCCAGGCTGGAGCACAGTGGCACGATCATGGCTCACTGCAACCTCCTCCTCCCCTCAGGCTCAAATGATCCTCCAGCCTCAGTTTCCCAAGTAGCCGGGACCACAGGTGTAAGCCCAGCTAATTTTTTTAAAAAATGTTTTTGTAGAGACAGGGTCTTGCTATGTTGCCCAGGCTAGTCTCGAACTCCTGGGCTCAATTGATCCTCTTGCTTTGGCCTCCCAAAGTGCTGGCATCTTATTTTCTTCAGAGCACATAACAGTCTGAAATTACCTTAAATTTCACTTGTTGATTATCAATATCCCCCCACTCTCCCAGAAGAATATAATCGCCATGAGAGCAGGAGGCATCTGTTGTGTTCACTGCCATGTCCTCAGAACACAGTGAAAGAAAGGAGGGAGGGAGAACAGGTCGGGCATGGTGGCTCACACCTGTAATCCCAGCACTTTGGGAGGCTGAGGCAGGCAGATCACTTGAAGTCTAGAGTTTGAGACCAGCCTGGCCAACATAGTGAAACTTCATCTCTACTAAAAATACAAAAATTAGCCAGCCATGGTGGCATGTGCCTGTAATCCTAGCTACTCAGGAGGCTGAGCCAGAAGAGTCACTTGAACCCAGGAGGCAGAGGTTGCAGTGAACTGAGATTGTACCACTGCACTCCAGCCTGGGTGACAGAGCAAAAAAAACAAAACAAAACAAAAAGAAGGGACGGAGGGAGGGAAGGAGAGAGAGAGAGAGAGGAAAGAAAGAAAGAAAGAAAGAAAGAAAGAAAGAAAGAAAGAAAGAAAGAAAGAAAGAAAGAAAGAAAGGAAAGAAGGAAGGAAGGAAGGGAGAGAGAGGGGGAGGGAGGGAGGGAAAGAAAGAAGGAAGGAAGGAAGGAAAAGAAAAAGAAAGAAAGAAAAGAAAAGAAAAGAAAAGAAAAGAAAAGAAAAGAAAAGAAAAGAAGGAAGGAAGGAGGGAGGGAGGGAGGCAGGGAATCTGGAAACCATCATTCTTGGCAAACTAACACAGGAACAGCAAGCCAAACACCGCATGTTCTCACTCATAGGAGGGCATTGAACAATGAGAACACGTGGACTCAGGGAGAGGAGCATCACACTCTGGGTGCAGTTGTAGGGGTAGAGGAGGGACAGCGGGGGGGTGGGGAGGGTGGGGAGGGATAACATGGGGAGAAATGCCGGATATAGTATATACATAAAGTTAAATAAAAAAAAAATTTTAATCCTAGCCTCTAAATTTTGGGGGAGGCCGATTTGAGTAATAATAAACTCCTGTCTTTCTGCTTAACCAGCTCTGTGTTTATTAAACTTTTTTTCTATGCAAAAACCTGCTGTGTTCAGTGCATTGTCGTTTATGGGCAGCAGCTGAGATGAACCCATCAGGCAATTACAACTGGACAATCTAAATGTCCATCAGTCGGCGCCTGGTGAAATAAACTGCAGTAAATCCACCCAACAGGGTGCTACAGAGCCACAAAAGAGCTGAGGGAGATCTTTATGTATTGACATAAAATGATCTCTGAGATATATATAAGGTTGATAAAAACACGGTCCTGAACAGTGTGTAATGTGTCCAGATACATGTGGGATTGCTGGTGTGCCTCAATATCTCTGGAATGATACACACGGGAACTGGCCATTCTGGCAGCCTCTGGAGAAAGGAGCTGGGCTGTAAGGACGGGGATAAGAGAGAGAGACTCACACTTTCAACCGTTTGATTGTATCACTGTATCAATCAACTCGTGTTGTGAAACCAAAGACTGTAGCACCTCAGGCTGGGCTCAGCCGGACTTGACTGCAAGCCACTGTCCGAGCTGGATGAGTCTGCTGGGTAGGCTCATGTGTCTCTGCCTCCTTGCTCCCTGGGGCAAGGCAGGGGCCTAAGAGCAAAGGGCACATGCAGAACAAGCAATTTCTCTTGAAACTGACACTCAGATCTGGCATGCTGTCACTTCCACCAATGGCCAAAACAGGTTCCAAAGTTCGGACTGAGAAGCATGTTTTATCCCTAGTGGGAGGAACTTCAAAGGTGCACGGCAAAGGGCACACATATAAGAAGGGAGGAAGAACTGGGGCCATTAATTAAATACAACAAAGGTACTCGATACATATATTATCTGTCTGGAGATAGATATTATTCAAATGTAAAAAGAGGATACATAGACGTGCTCACGTTAATACCTAATGAGAAGGAACCAATGGGGTGGGAGTGGGGGGAGACCAAACATACCCAAGAAGAGATCATCAGGGCCAGGTGTGATGGCTCATGTGATTCTCCAGTCTCAGCCTCCCAGATAGCTGGAATCACAGGCACCTGCCACCCCACCTGGCTAATGTTTGTATTTTTAGTGGAGACAGGGTTCCACCATGTTGGCCAGGCTGGTCTTGAACTCCTGATCTCCTGACCTCAGGTGATCTGCCCACCTCAGACTCCCCTTTATATATATATATATATATATATATATATATATATATATATATATCACCTATGATCTCTGCCCCTCTAGAGAACCCTGACTAATATACTGCCTAATCCTGGCGGCAGCCCCAGGGAGTAGATGTCCCATTTTACAGGTGGGAAAACTGAGGCTTAAGAGGGAGCAGTACTTGCTGGAGTCAAACAGTTGGTGAGGGGGAGGCAGGGATTGGTCAGTCTAGGTCATTCCAACTGCAAAACCCATGCCACTTCCACCATAGCACACAGCCTCTTGAGAGAGGGCTTCCATGGGGCAGGTGACCCCCAGCCCTGTCCCCCTCACCATGCCACCTCTTGGGACTCAGCTCTATCCTTCCATGCTCTAATTAGCCTGCTGAGCTTTCAGGAGTTAGACCATCCTTCTTTGTTTAAAAATGCTTCAGTAGATGAAAGGAAACTTGGCAGTTACCTCTGCACACAGCTTTAAGTGCATATATTAGCCAATCGTTACAGATTTAGTTGTCTATAAAATTACTCTGTGTGCAATTTCCATATGGATCTTCAGAGCCTTGCACCCTGCACACTTCTCAACTGGTTCTCACTCCCAGGCTGTGACACAGCTCTAAACAGGTGTCACGCACTCTGGAGCCTGCCGGGCTTAATACAAAGCTGGACTACGTGCCAGATGTGTGCTTTGAGAGGGGACAAATCATCCTAGGCCTCAGTTTCCTCATCTGTAAAGGGGCATAATCATAGTAACTTGTCATGAGATTGGGAAAATTCAGTGAAATAATGCAGATAAGGTGCTTAGTGCTGTGCTTCATACACACACACACAGAGTGTGGTAGCTAATTTTTGAGATCTTAACCCATGTTATTCCCCCTCCATTTTCCGGAACACAGTCTCCCCACTATCCTTCCAGCCCTGCCATGCAGTCATGCACCAGTGGATTCAGGACAGGTGATTGAGAAGAAGAAATGACATTCAAGAAACAAGACTTTTGGCTGGTCATGGTGGCTCACACCTGTAATACCAGCACTTTGGGAGGCCGAGGTGGGCGAATCACCTGAGGTCAGGAGTTCAAGACCAGCCTGGCCAACATGGCCAGAATCCCATCTCTACTAGAAATACAAAAATTAGCCAGGCATGTGGCAAGTGCCTGTCATCCCAACTACTTGGGAGGCTGAGACAGGAGAATCACCTGAACCCAGGAGTGAGGGGTTGAAGTGAGCTGAGATCTTGCCATTTCACTCCAGCGTGAGACTCCGTCTCAAGAAAGAAAGAAAAAGAAAGACAAGGAAGGAAGGGAGGGAGGGAGGAAGGGAGGGAGGGAAGGGAAACGAGGCTTTAAGGCCTCAAAACACAGATCCCTGATGAACTCCATGTGCAATGTTTATATCATAAGGAATAGATTGAAAAAAGAATAGATGAAGATCTGATGCCTCAGCTAGAAACCATCCTCCTGCAGGGAAGAGAAAACAACTCTAGCTAAGATAATAAAAGAAATTCATTGATTCCCATGACTGACAGGGCCATGGGAGAGCAGCTTTAGAGGTGTTGACCCAGGAGCTCAATGATGTCACTCAATCTCCTCCCAGCTTTCAATAGAGGCTGCTCCAAACCAAGCCTGGATCCCCTTATGGAGACAAGATGGCTGCCAGAGGCTTCCAGGGATGTCCTCAAACAAGAGGTGGAGTCTGGAAATAGCTCCTCCCAACTCCAGCCAACATCATCTCTCATCTCATTGGCTCAAACTGGGTCACATGCCCATCTCTGAACCAATCATGGGTCATGTGACCATCTCTGAACCAATCAGTGGAGGAATGAGTTAGGCTGATTGGGTAAATCCAATAAAGTCTCATTCCTGGGGATGTGGGTCTCCCCACATCCCCAATTGCTGAGGGGCTGCCATGCATAAAGAGCGCTTCTTTAATTGATATATTCAAAATATGAAGTTTATGCAATGATGAATGGACTGGAAAAACAATAAACAAAGGGCTTCCTAAAAGTTGTCTTATCACATACTTAATTACTCCTTTCTGAACAATTTTTATGGGACATAGGTCATTCAATAATTATATCTTAAGCAGCCTCCAGGAGGATCTCATAGTCAAAGCAACTATGAAATACGTCATCGTCTTTTTTAGAATATGACACCCAGAAAGTGGCACCGCTCTTTAAAAAGGTCAGAGCAGCACAGAGCATCAGAGGGCTGTCACCTCCAATAATGATAATACAAGCTAACATTTACGAAGGGGTTATTATCTGCCAGGTACCGTGCTAGGCACTGAACTCTTTTAACCTCATAATAGCCCTGTGAAAGTAAGTCCTCTTATTAACCCCATTTTATAGATGATGAAACAGAGGAACAGAGAGTAGAAGTAACTTTCCCAAGATCACACAGCTATGTAGCAGCAGATGAGAATTTGAACCAAGTAAAGCTAGCTCAAGCTTGTATGCTATATGGTCTCTCCTTCTATGGCACCATGAAAATTCATGTGAGAATTTCACACGGGAGTATTCACTCATTCACTTGAAAAACATTTATTGACTATGATATGCCAAGCAATTCCTAAGCCATTTAAAATATATTCATTCATTCATTTCTTCAACACATATTTTTTGAATGCCTACTTTGTATCAAGCACTGTATTTCATGCCAGGGGACACAGTGGTGGGCAATCCTGACCCAGCTCCCAACTTCATGACGTGTACAGCCTGCAATCCCTTGGGAATTGTACTAAGACACATCAGTGAAAAGCTCAGGGCTGTCATGCATGCTGTACAGTGTGCCCACTGCACAATGCACCCAACAGATGGGGTGAGTGAGGGCTGAAATCCACCACCTCAGTCCCCTTATCAAATCCCATGCTCTGATGCTGAGCTGAATCTGTCCAAAAAGAAGCCTTCTTCTATGACAAAGTTGTGCTTGTGCAAGCAGTGCCCATCCAACCAGCAAAAGGCACTTGCTCTCATTTACACAAGGCACCATATTGGAGAATCTATGACCCTGTGAAAGCTGCTTCCACTCCTACCTTCATCTTACAAGTCAAGGTTCTGGTTTGGTTGGTTGGTTGGTTGGTTGGTCTCTGGAAGAGCTACTGCTAAATGATGCATCCTGATTCCATTGCCAGCTCAGTGGAGAGTGTTTTATTTGAGCCCAAGAATTCTGCCTGCTGCGTCTTAGTGCCAGTGAGCCAGAGCTCTTGCAGAGTGCTAGATGGCGAATGCTTCTTCATGAGGGTGTATGATATGGTTTGGCTGTGTCCCCACCCAAATCTCATCTTGAATGTAGCTTCCATAATTCCCATGTAATGTGGGAGGAACCCGGTGATGTGGGAGATAACTGGATCATGGGGGTGGTTTCCTCCATTCTGTTCTCCTGGTAGTGAATAAGTCTCACGAGATCTGATGGTTTTATAAGGGCAGGACAGCGCTTTCACTTGGTTCTCTTTTTCTCTCTTGTCTGTTGCCATGTAAGACATGCCTTTTGCCTTCCACCGTGATTCTGAGGCCTCCCCAGCCACATGGAACTGTGAGTCTATTAAACCTCTTTTTCTTTGGAAATTACCCAATCTCAGGTATGTCTTTATCAGCTGCATGAAAACAGACTAATACAGTTTGCATCTGAAGATGTTCATCACTCCTCCAGGAGCCTCAGGAAGAACCAGAAGCACTAGAGTCCTCAGAGGGAAGAAACTTTCCAGTTAATAGAGTCAAGGGCCCACCAACTAAAAAAATCCAAGTTCTGGCAACATCCACCCCAATCCCAAGTAGAGTCATTGCAACAGAGACCCAGAATAGAAGCTGATGCAAGCCCTGCCCAGGGATGTGTGGCAAATGCTGTCAATCTGCTCTCTGAATCTCCTCTGCCCTCTGTGCCATGGTTAAGCACACTGGCTCCCAATCTGCTCTCATCCCAACAGCCAGCACCTGCAACTCTCTGCTGGGGGCTGGCCTTCAGGCTGCCAGAACCCCCTTTGCCTGTGCACACAAAGAGCCAGAAGTAGCCAGGAAGCCACATGAAATCCCTTAGCCAATGGGTGCAGGGGAATCAATAGTCTGGCTGCCTTTCTCCAGGGTTGGGACAATGAAAAGGTGTCACATACACTGTCGCTGGGGCTGCCCGGTAGGACTGAGCCCAAGCTTTGCTCCGCAGGGCGTCACTTGACACCACACCCCGGCATAGCCTCCTCTTTCCCTTCTCTTTCTCAGTTCCTCACTCCTCTTTTGATTTTCCCTGGAAATGCTTCCTAATAAAAATCTGACACACAAAATTTCCTCTAAGGGTCTGATTCAGGGGAATCAAATCTAGAATGGGAACCAAAGGGAGTTGGGCTGGTTGTGCACACTGAGTGCTTCTCTCCCCAGCTCCTTTCTAAGCCTCCTCCATAATTTCTGGAGACATATGCCAAGCACCACTTGGGGCTGGCCCTGGGCCATTTAAACTCAATCCATGGGCTCTCTCTGGAATCGATCGCTCACGTGTTTTTTTCCAGACCTCCATGAAAAATGATTTGCAAAGTCCTCTCTCCCTGTCTCTCTCCTTCTTTCCCTCTCTCTCCGTCTCTCCCTGGTTAAACTTGGGTAATGGTGTTCAAGGACTCCCTGGGATGTTTCTCTAACTGACAGGTTTATGAGGCAATAGTTGCTGACGTTATATGTGTCCTCAGATAGGCAGGTCTTTTTATACTGTGTGTGTCCCCATAAAAATGATTGGTTTTAAGTTGTTATTCTAATATTGCTGTGATTGTAACATTGGAGCCGACGGTCTCCAAAGGAGATGAGTATCAAAGTCTGATAAATAGGAGCAGGGCAGTTCCATAGGTCTGTGAGGCAGGAGAACCAGCCTGGTGGGCTGCCACCGCCAGCAGGTAGGGGCTCAACGTCCACTTTTTAAATGTTATTATAAAGATAACAATTAATATGTGACAGCATCATAAATAATCAAAACTGCCTCTCAGGCTAGATAAAACCAAAGGCAGCTCACTGTGGCCTGAGATGAAGGGATATGACAGGGTCCAGAGGAATGCCCCTAGAAAAACATGGGGACAAAGAGAGGGAGAGACAAAGAGGGATGCATGGGTGTGGGGAGCAATAGATATAAAAGAGATGGGGAGACAGGGCCATGTGACAGGCAGACAGGCGTAGGGGAGAGAGAGGCAGAGAGGGGCACACCAGCAAAGCCCATGACAGACACACACAGAGACAGAGAGACCCACAGACCCACAGAGCCAAAGACCCGGCAGACATGGAGATGAGGAACAGATGAGATGTCACAAATGAGACCAAGACAGAGACTCGGGAGGAAATAATGAGACAAGCACGAAAGAGTGACCAGGCTAGGCAGATACACAGACAAAATGACATACCGACCGGAGGCCAGCAATCACAGGAAGGGAGGGCACAGTGAGAAAGGCCAACGGAAAGGCAGAGACAGGCAGATGTGGAAGAGAAGGAGGAGGAAGAGAGGAAACAGAATGGAGACTGAATCAGGCTGGCAGGCAGTGGGTGATGACCTGGCCGGACCAAGCCCGAAGGGTCTAGTGGAAGAGTCGGAACTCAGGAACCAGATGACCTGGTACTAACATGGTTTTGAGTGACATCAGGCATGTTCTTCCTTAGCCTTTCTGAGCCTCAGTTTTCTTATCTGTAAAATGGGATGACACACAGACATGGGACCAACTTCAGCCCCTGGGTGGTGGTCCCGAGCATCTTGGCATGCCTCTTGTGATAACACGCCCACAAGGTGGTCTCCAGTGACCCCCACCACCTGGGGTTCATGTCCTCATGTGGCATCCTAAGTTTGGGCCAGAGGCAGTGACTGGCTTCTAGCCAATGTCGAATGTGGCAAAAGTGATGGTATGCCAACTCTGAGATTCCATTACAAGTGCCCGTGAGTTCCATCTTTCTAGCAGTTTCCATCTCCGGAGCTCTTGGGAAAAGGAAGTTGTGGGCTGCCCTATGGAGAGGCTGCTGGGAGAAGAAAAGCTGTCCCCAGTCAACTGCCACCGAGGACCTGGTCCCTGCCAACCAACAGCCATGTGAGCAACCTTGTGGTGACTCTGCAGCCTGGGATGCCACCTTGATTGCAGCCTCAGGAGAGACCCTCAGCCAGAGGACCCCCAATTCCTGACCCACAGACTAAGCTAATATTTGTTGATTTAAGCCTCTGTTTCAGGATAATTCATTATGCAGCAATTAATATCCAATACAGATTGTGGTGCCTGGAAGTGAGGTATGGCCATAACAAAAGTGTGAAAATGAGAGTGTACCTTTAGAAGGAGGCAGAGGCAGGGGCTGGAAGGACAGGAGGGAATGTATTGCAGAAAGGCTAACCTGCCTTGGACAGGCTGTTACTGCAATCTGGACTGTGAGGACACTGAGGGTGAGGGTTGAAGAGGAAACAAGGAACATGTTATTGAGAAATGAGGACTCTTGTCAGTGACAAAAAGTTCGGCAACACTCTTGAAAAGCAGGAAATGCACCCAAGAAACTGGACCATAAATACACTGTGGGAAGGTGACCCCGGCATCCCGTTGCTGCTCATAGGAAAATACAAAAGAGGACTGGGCTTGGTGACTCACGCCTATAATCCCAGCACTTTGGGAGACCAAGGAGGGAGGATTGCTTGAGGCCAGGAGTTTGAGACCAGACTGGGCAACAAGTGAGACCCTTTTTCTACAAAAAATAAAAATTTAGCCATACCTGTAGTCTCAGCTACTCGGGAGGCTGAGGCGAGAGGATCACTTAAGCCCAGGAGGTCAAGGCTGCAGTGAGTTATGATCGCACCACTGCACTCCAGCATAGGTGACAGCGAGGGACTCTGTCCCCCAAAAATAATAATAATAATAATTCTTCAAAATAAAATACAAGAGGGGCCTGAGTGGTCTCCTTTTACACAAGGGACCTACCATCTGGATTCATTTCCTATTGCCCTTGTAACAAATCATCACAAACTCAGTAGCTTAAAACAATGCAAATTTATCAACTGACAGTTCTGGAGCCCGGAAGTCTAGTGTGGGTCTCACTAAGCTAAAATCAAAGTATCCTCAGGGCTGTGTTCCTTCTGGAGGCTCTGAGGGGAACACCTGCTTCTTCCATTGCATTGCCTGAATTCCACTGGCCAAAACACATCCATGACCCAGCCTGACACCAAGGGATGAGTGTGAATATTTTCTTAACAATTCTAATCCACCGAGTGCTCAGTATCCCGCGTGCTCCTCAATCCTTAGCTACTCTCTCCCACTCCTCAGGCTGGGCCCTTACACCAGGGAGTCCCTTCCTGAAGCAGCAATTCCCCTCCTGCTCAATGGTAATAAAAGTTAACACTGGCCAGGCGCGGTGGCTCACACCTGTAATCTCAGCACTTTGGGAGGCTGAGGTGGACGGATCATGAGGTCAAGAGATTGAGATCATCCTGGCCAACATAGTGAAACCCCATCTCTACTAAAAATAAAAAATGACCTGGCCATGGTGGCATGCGCCTGTGGTCCCAGCTACTCAGGAGGCTGGAGGCAGAAGTTGCAGTGAGCCCAGATCACTCCACTGCACTCCAGCCTGGGCGACAGAGCAATACACCACCACAAAAAAAAAAAAAAAAAAAAGGTTAACAATTGTTAAGCATTTACCAGTTGTTAAGAGATTTACATACGTTACCTCCTTTAATCCTCAGAACAATTCTAGGACAATTGCTTTTTTCCATTTTACAGATGAGGAAACTGAAGTTTGGAGAGGTGACATAATTTATGCAAGATAACACACAGGTAGTATCAGAGCCAGGACTGCAACCCAGAAGCGCAGACTCTAGGTCCTGGGATATTAATCAGTCGTAATCTGCTTCCCCTGATCTGATGAGATATATGATTTTAGATAGGATTTACTGTGACCAGTGGAGGGCCTTGACTGTGAGTTGTCTGGGTCCTTGGCATTCTGAATGAAGAATTGCACAAAACACACTAAGTAGCAGAGGAATTAAACCCAAGAATGAAAAGCAGTGAAAGTAGGGATGTGTTAAAGCGAGAAAGCACTCCACAGGGTGGGGGTGGGCCCCAGCAAGCGGCCTAAGGACTCGGTTACAAAGTTTTCTGGGTTTTAAGTACTTAGTTTGAGGTTCTTATCAACTATCCCTCATCTAGATGAAGAATTCAGCCTGTGGCTAATTAAAGGCTGCGGTGAACTGACATCCTATGCAGACGAAGGGATGGTCCCTGCGTGGCCCCCAAGTCACTCTCCCTTTCCATCCAGGGGGAGGGCTGCAGGGAGAGTAGCCTTTGATCCTTTGTTACTTGGGAAAGGGAGATGGGGTTTTCTCTTTTTAGCTTTAGGAAGTTGGCATTAATTGGCCTCAGGTTCCCTACCCCCAGACCCAGGTGTTTTCTTTTGAATCCAGCTTTGGGAAGTCAGCATGAATTGCCCTCAGATTCCCTGCACCTGAAGACCTTGGTGTTTTCTCCTGCCTCACTTACCTCCAAGGATCCAGGGTCTACAACATTCTGCAATGGGCATCAGGGAAGAAGCATGGGTTTTATTTCGCTGGGTAAGTGTAGGCAAATTGAAACCGCCTTTGCAAAATTATGACTGAGACAGTGAAAGAGAGCTAACTTAACCGACTCCATCTTGCTTCTAACCTCCAAGCTGTCCTTGTTCATTCCTGGGCATAGGCCAAACTAACTTTGGGAGAAACTTAGTTTACAGCTCATAGTTTCAAACAAAGACAATAACAGCCCTTTCCCAAAGCAGACTTCCTTCTTGTCTGGGGACTAGACTGCCTTTGTAGGACGAACATTAGCCACAAGATTAGAAATGATGGTTTAGGAGTCATGCAGCTGGAGGTGATAAGATTCTGACCCTTTTTGAACTGCTCCTAAGATCAGTGCTTGAGATATTTTGCAGATCCTGCACTTGATGGATCAGCTGGCACCACTCAGGTCAATAAACTGGCTCATCTGATCTTGTGGCCCCCAACCCAGGAACTGACTCAGGGCAAGAAGACAGCTCCAACTCCCTATGATCTCATCCATGACCAATCAGCACTCCCGACTCACTGGCTTCCTCCCACCCACCAAGTTGTCCTTAAAAACTCTGCTCCCCAAATGTTCCGGAGACGGATTTGAGTAATAATAAACTAGTCTCCTGCACAGCCAGCTCTGCGTGAATTCCTCCCTCTCTGTTGCAATTCCCCTCTCTTGATAAATCAGCTCTTTCTAGGCAGCAGGCAAGGTGAACCCATTGGGTGGTTGCAAAATGACTCTTCCCATCTCTGCCCCTGGGTTTCCTCATTTGTGAAATGGGGATACTAATACTATTCCTTATACAAATGTTATGAAGATTCAAGGTAATGTATCCTACCACACAGCTGGCACATGGCAAGCCCTCAACAGTGAGTAGCTTTTCTGTTACTGAAAATAGTGGCCCACAGGGAGTATGCATGAATGAGGCAAAGCTCTTTCCAGGATCACCACCTGTGTCTACTGCATATCACACTCTCCACCCCACCTCCTCTCAAAAAAAAAAAAAAAATCACAGCCGATTCACAGCCAGACATGATTGTGTCAGCAGTCAACAGTGCACACTTTCTATGCACCATAATCTGTTATGTTGACAGAGAAACAGCCCATAGAGTGTTTCAAGCCCATTTGGCAAATGTAATTAATTTCTCTAGCATCAAATTGTCTCTTCCTAATTGTCCATACAGATGCCCAAGGAGAAGGAGAAAGGGACAGAATGACAAGACTATTAATGTCATGCTGCCAGTGACGGGCTGTTTTGGGGTACACATGAAGCTGTCCAGCCACTGCAGTGGAAACCAGATTTGTGTCCATTATGGAGCCTCTCAGGCTGAGGAAATGCCCCAGGGTCCCTCACATCCATGGGTTTGTCTGAGGTGACACTGGGATGCAGCGACCTTACCTGTGAGCTGTTCTCTGAGCTTGGTGCTGCGTCTGCAGGGAAATGTTGGATTCTAGGGCTGTGCCTCACTCCTCCAAGCCTCAGGTCTTCACGTTGCAGGCACATTTCCAGCGTTGGAGGCTGAGAGCCAGGCCTGATGTTTCTCCAGTGGGAGGAGTCTTGCTGCCCCTCATTGAGCATCATACGTGCCTCTAGGAGACCAGGACCACTGACACCACAGGGCCCCAGACTCTCTAAACCCCAGCCTGCTATACCCAGCTGTGCTTCTCTCTGAGTTCCCACCTAGGCTTTTCTACTGCCACCTCCCTAGCCATTCCCTGACCTTCTCAACATACGACACCCTGAGCCACTTATGACTCCCAAAACCAGCAACCCTGCCCCAGCTGACAGGCCCCCTTCCTGATAACAGTCCCTCTATCCATCACCATATTATACCACATGACTCTGACACACAGGCACATAAGCCAATGAAGGTAAGTCAATTAGACCCTCTCTCTGTTTTGCAACTCCTACTTGCAACTTGAACTGCTTAAGCTAAATGGAAAGATAATCGCTAATGTGAATGAAATCTAGAAGGAAAGAGCTTCAGGCATAGCTGGATCCAGATGTTCAGAAAAAATGTTTTTGAGACCCTGTTCTGGTTCTTATAAACCAAACATAGAATCCTTAAGTCCCCCAGCCTACTGAACAGCCCCCTCTGGGCCAAAGGGACCTCAGAGAAACCTGAAAATTTGAATTCTCAGCCATGACAGGAAGGGCAGTGCTATAATTTGGATGTGCCTCCCCACCTAAATCTCACATTCAGTTGTAATCCCCAGTGTCAGAGTTGGGGCCTGGTGGGAGGTGATTGGATCACGAGGGTGGTCCTTCATGAACGGTTTAGTACCATCCCTTTGGCACTGTCCTTCTGAGAGAGTTCTCATGAGATCTGGTTGTTTAAAAGCGTGTGGCACCTCCCTCACTCTGTCTTCTTCTCCAGCCAAGTGAAATGCTGCTCCCCATTTGCCTAATGCCATGATTGTAAGTTTCCTGAGGCCTCCCCAGAAGCTGAGCAGATGCCAGCATCATGCTTCCTGTACAGCCTGCAGAACCAGACGATTAAGCCCCTTTTCTTCATAAATTAACCAGTCTCAGATATTTGTTTATAGTAATGTGAGAAAGGACTGTAGAGGGGATTAGACATGCCTCATTATACCCCTCCCTTTTGGAGTTTAGGCACAACTGATCAACAGTAACTTTTTTTTTTTTTTGAGACAGTCTCGCTCTGTCTCCCAGGCTGGAGTGCAATGGTGTGATCTCAGCTCACTGCATCTTCCACCTCCCGGGTTCAAGCGATTCTCTTGCTTCAGTCTCCTGAGTAGCTGGGATTACAGGTATGTGCACCACCATGCCCGGATAACTTTTGTAATTTTAGTAGAGACGGGGTTCCATCATGTTGGCCAGGCTGGTCTCAAACTCCTGGCCTGAAGCGATCCACCCGTCTCGGCCTCCCAAAGTGCTGGATTACAGGCGTGAGCCACTGTGCCTGGCCTAATTTTAATTTTTTGTTGTTGTTGATGAGTTGTGTTCTTACTGTGTTGCCCAGGCTGGTCTCCAACTCCTGGCCTCAGGTGATCCTCCCATCTGGGCCTTCTGAAGTGCTCAACTCCTAAAGTTGACCAAAAAAAAAAAAAAAAAAACTATAAAATATGTAAAGAGGCTTATTCTGAATCTGTGTGAGTGACTGTGGCTCTGAGACTGTCTCAAAAGGTCCTGAAGAAGTGTACCTAGGTGGCTGGGTTACAGTTTGGTTCTACACATATCAGGGAGACAGGAACTGTAGGTAAAAGCATAAGTCAATACATGAAAGATGTACATTGGTTCAGCCTAAAGAGATGGGATATTTTGAGGTGGAGGCTTACACGTCATAAGTGGATTCGAAGATTTTCTGACTGGCAATTGTTGAAAGAGTTAAACTGTGTCTAAAGACTTGAAGTCAGTAGAAAGAAATGCCTGAGATAAGACAAGAGGAGTTGTGGAGATCAAGGTTCTTGCTACGTAGATGAAGCCTCCAGGTAATGGTTTTAGACCTTAAAAGGTGTCAGACTCTTAGTTAATCTCTCCTATATCTGGAAAAGTCCCAGCTGTATTAAGGTAGATTCTCTATAGATGTAAAATTAGCTCCACAAAATAGCTTTGCAGGGCCATTTCAAAATATGTCAAACAAATAACATTTTGGGGGAAAATATTTTGATTTCTTTCAGGGTCTGCTGTCTATTATGTGATGCTATACTAGAGTCAGTTTGGAATTTGCTATATTATTGCCAAACAGTCTGCTTGTCAAATCTTATAATCTCTTTTTTAATGTTAATGTTGGGTGGCTCATGCCTGTAATCCCAGCACTTTAGGAGGCTGAGGCAGGTGGATCACCTGAGATAAGGAGTTTGAGACCAGCCTGGCCAACATGACAAAACCCTGTCTCTACTAAAAATACAAAAATTAGCCATGTGTGGTAGCGCGAATTGTATTATTTAACTACAGTTCATGATTGCGAGCCCTCTGCTTCCATCTGTGTTGGCTTTATTCTTCAGTGGCAAGTGCAACCTCTAGCAGATCTAGACTAAAATTCTACCACCTTTGCAACTCAGCATAAAGAGAATGCCTTTCTCCCAGAAGTTCCACCAAAAGTCTCCAGGTGATATGCTTTGGCTGTGTCCCCACCCAAATCTCACCTCAAAATGTAATAATCCCCATGTGTCAAGGGCAGTGCCAGGTGGAGATAAGTGAATCATGAAGGCAGTTTCCCCCATACTGTTCTCATGGTAGTAAGTCTCATGAGATCTGACGGTTTTATAAAGGGCAGTTCCCCTGCACAAGCTCTCTTGCCTGCCGCCCGGTCATGACTTTGCTCCTTGTCTTCCGCTGTGATGGGGAGGCCTCCTCAGCCATGTGAAACTGTAAGTCCCTTAAACTTTCTTCCTTTATAAATTACGCAGTCTCAGGTACAACTTTATTAGAAGCGTGAGAACAGACTAATACACAAGGTGAGGACCTTACCTAGTTCATGTGACTATCCCTGGAAAAAAATCACAGTGGCCACATGCTAGAATATTCTGATTGACCCTGCCTGGATCACGGGTTCATTCCTGGAGCAGGGGTTGTAGGGTATGGGAAAAGTCCTGCTTCAACTACATGGATTCAGTGGTCCTGTGGGGAGAAACACTCCCCAAAGGAAAACCAGGGAGCTTCCACAAGAAGAGGGTGAATGCCGGACAGACCCCACGGACATTCTGCACAACCTCCTAGGAATTATGACTGAACACTTGTCAATGTAGGCTTGTTACATGGATGAAGATAGGGGATAGGAATCAGCAAGACAAGGATGTGAGAAAGCCTGTCTGCAGAGCACAAAATATAAAACGGCATTTACAGAGTGAAGAGACAGAGAGCAAACGTTCTTCTCTGATTTAGATCACTGAACATTTGCAGCTTTCCAGTTCCTAGTAACATCAAACTCTGATGACACTCCAGGAAGAAGAGATTGACTCCAGGAAGGAAGCGATTGTGTCCAACACCTGTTTCCTTCCGGGAGCAACGTCCCTGTTTCCCTTTATGAAACCACTTTCTCCTCTCCCATTTCCTGTGGTTCAGTTGAGGCAACCCCGCTCCTCCCCAGCAAAGCCCATGGAAGGCCTGTGACCCAGGCCTGGCCATTCAGCTCACCCCAAGCCCTCCCTGGCCGGTGATTGGTTCAGAGGCTGGCAAAGGAATAAAGCAGGTAAGACTCCATTTCCAGGACCTTTGTTGGAACCTCTGGGATGAAGAGGAGCTCTTTCCACAGGACTGCTGAAATGAAAGCTGGCATGATCCTAGAGTTGCTGAGAGTCATGATAGAGCCGTAGAGCCTGAGGAAAGGAGCAGAGGAAAGCAGCAAAGACACTTGAAGACTATTCTGAAGACATTGTATGAGCTCCTATATCCAGCTATGCCTGAAGGGAGATTCTACCCCATGGAGTTTTGCCCATGCAAAGCAGTGAGTTTTTTTTTTTTTTTTTTTTTACTTAAGCAAACTAAAGTTAGAGTTTCTGTCACTTCCGTTTCAGAGAGTCCTGATTAATACTCTCTCCCTCAAGCCATTTACCCCACTTTAGTTTCTACTGGTCGCTTAGTCATCCATGAGGAAGCAGATTGAAATCAGAACAAGTGGGCAGCATGCGCAGGGTCTCTCCCTAACAGACTCAGTATCAGCTCCCTGATATACCTGTCTGCAAGATCCAACCTTCCTCATCTGAGTCAAGTCTGAGGTGGGAGGTGACCCAGCAGCATTTCTCACCCCATCAGTGGGTCTTACGAGTTAAATCTCTCATCCAGGTGCAGAAGCAAAGCCTCCCTTGGTCCTACACCCAGGCTTCCTTCACTACCAATTGCACCATGAGTAAAACTACAGTTAAGACCCTAAGGCATTGCTGGATTCCTCCTTGCCCCTTTGTAGATAGATTTACAGAAGACTATTGTCTCAGGTCATACTCCTGCTGATGCCTCATGCCACTTTATGGACAATGCTGGTCATAGCCTGCCTGATGTATGGATTCAGCAGTCACCTGGATGCTCCTTCTACTGTGTTCCTCCTACCAGATTAGAGCTCTTGGAACCAAAGATTGTCAAAAGACACCAGAGGTGTTTGTTGCACCCTTTGTGAGATATCAAGGTGTATGTGGTACAAAGAGCACCATCATTGAAGTCAGACAGATCTGGAACCATAGGTGGGTCACTTAACCTCGCTGAGACTTAGTTTCCCCATTTGTGAAATGGAGGCGTTCGATGCCTACATTATAGGTAAATGTAAAGAATGAGAGGTGAGTTCCTAGCACAGTGCCTGGCACAGAGAAGGCCCCAAATACGTGTTGCATGAAAGGAAGGAAGAAAAAAAGGAGGGGAGGAGGGGAGGGTGGGAGAAAACTGGCATGATACTCAGCATATTTACTCAATATTCATTTACCTCCCCCTTTCCCTGGCTTCTCCCATTTTGCACATAGACAACGCAGCCACTTTCTGTAGTTTTCCCAGGTTTGTTGTATGTACGTATGTATGTATGTTGGAGTCTCACTCTGTCACCCAGGATGGAGTGCAGTGGTGCAATCTCGGCTCACTGCAAACCTCTGCCTCCTGGGTTCAAGTAATTCTCCTGCCTCAGTCTCCTGAGTAGCTGGGATTACAAGCATGCACCACTACACCCGGCTAATTTTTGTATTTTTAGTAGAGACAGGGTTTCACCATGTTGGCCAGGCTGGTCTTGAACTCCTGACCTCTTGATCCACCCACCTCGGCCTCCCAATGTGCTGGGATTATAGGCATGAGCCATCATGCCTAGCCTTTTTCCCAGGTTTTTTTTCACCTGTCCAGGCCTGGCTCTGTCCCTCCTTGTCACCAGCCCCTGTCACGGATTACCCTGCAGTCACCCCAACTCAGCCACCTGAGACACAGCTGCTTTGCTGCTGAGGAGAAAGTAAAGCATCCAGCCAGCTGATTCTGAGCCATGAGAATCCCAGAGATGGCCTTACAGATGCAGTTTAACCTTTATCCATAGGCCTTTTTGTCCATCCTGGGAACCTGGGGCAAATCAGCAGCAAGTGCTCCCCAGCACATCCCTTGAACGGTGCCCACCTGTGGCATCCAGCAGGAGGAGCCGCTGCTTCCGTCTACAGGATGCCCATTTTGTGCCAGGTTGCAAACTGGTGCAAGGTTAGTCCTGTTCACAGGTATGTTTTGCTTGGTCTAAGAGGTATTTAAATATTTGAGTAACTCACCAACATTTACATATTAGAAAATCTCACATTGAGATCTGTTTTAACAATCTAAAGATTGGATTTAAACTCCCACTTAGCCAGGTAGCTGCAGCCCCCTTTGGCCAGCCTGGGCTCCCATTTGTCACAGTCTCCACCAGACTGTGACAAATATCTATATTATCTGTACATACTGGAAAGGGAGAAATAAAACTGTTCCCATTTGTTTTATTATAATCATGCCATCCCCATATGACATGATTATATATGTAGAACATTCCGAGGAACCTAAATACATTCAAATAAAACCCCTAGAACTAATGTGTGAGTTAAACAGGGTTGTAGGACACAAGGTTAACACACAAAGATCAATCATATTTCTATATACTAGCAATGTACAAGTATAAACTAAAATTTAAAACAAAACCATTTACAACTGTTCATAAAAATGAAATGCGTAGGAATAAATCTAGCAAAATATTACAGGGCTTGTATGGTGAAAACTACAAAGTGTTGATTAAAGAAATCAAAGAAGCTCTAAATAAATGGAGAGATGTACCATGTTCATGGATTGGAAGATTCAATCAACATAGTAAAGATGTCAGTTCTCCTCAAATGGATATACAGGTTTAATACAACCCTTATCAAAATTTCTGAAAGATATTTGTAGATACGGACAAACTACTCTAAAATTTATATAGAAAGGCAAACGAACTAGAATACTTAAAATAATTTTGAAAAAAAGACTAAAAAGGAAGAAATCATACTACTCACTTTTAAGACTTACTCTAGAGCTACAGTAATCAAGATAGTGTGGTATAGGCACACCCACAGATCAATAGAATAGAACAGAAAACCCAGAAATATCCCCACTGCAAGTATGGGCAGCTAATTTTTGACAAAGTTGCAAATGTAATTCAATGGAGGAAGGATAGTCCTTTCAACAAACAATGCCAAAGCATTTGGACATCCAAAGGGAAAAAATAATAAAATTCAATGAAAGAAGGGATTTTGGCCAGGTGCAGTGGCTCATGCCTGTAATCATTTTGGGAGGCCAAGTTGGGCAGATCATCTGAGGTCAGGAGTTCAAGACCAGCCTGACCAACATGGAGAAACCCCATCTCTACTAAAAATGCAAAATTAGCCAGGTATGGTGGCGCATGCTGTAATTCCAACTAATCAGGAGGTTGAGGCAGGAGAATTGCTTGAACCTGGGAGGCAGAAGTTGCGGTGAGCCAAGATCACACCATTGTACTTCAGCCTAGACAACGAGAGTGAAACTCTGTCTCAAAAAAAAAAGGGGGGAGGGGGACTTTACTCTGTTTTGTTCACAACTCTACTTCAGGCACCTAGAAGAGTAATTGGCACTTAATAAGTGCTTGATATATATTTTTTGAATATTGAACAGTTTTACCATTTTTAGCACTGTCTTTGTCTCAGGCAGTATTCTTAATGCTTGACTCAGTTAATTTTAACAACCCAATGGGATGGGTCTTATTATTTTTCCCATGAGATAGAAGGGGTATATTAGTTTGTTTTCACACTGCTGATAAAGACATACCCAAGACTGGGTAATTTACAAAGAAAAGAGATTCAATTGGCTCACTGTTCCACATGGCTGGGGAGACCTCACAATTATGGTGGAAGGCAAGAAGGAGCAAGTCACATCTTACATGGTGGCAAGGAAGAGAGAGCTTGTGCAGGAGAACTCTTTGTAAAACCATCAGTTCTCACGAGACTTATTCACTATCAAGAGAATGGCACGCAAAATCTCCTCCAACCCCTTGATTCAATTACCTTCCACTGGGTCCCTCCCATGATAGGTGGGAATTGTGGGAGCTACAAATCAAGATGAGATTTGGGTGGGAACACAGCCAAACCACATCAAGGGGATTTTGAATCACAGAGAGGTCAAATAAATTGTCCAATATCTCAGCATGTAAGAGGTAGCGCCAATAGAGAGTATTACTTTTACTGGCAAAAACTGCAATTACTTTTGCACCACCATAAATGCCTGATATAACTGAATCCTCCTTTGGGTGGGTACATGACCCCCTTCCTTCTGATAAAGAAACTCAAGTTCAGAGAGACTGTATGAATTTTGGAGGCCCACAACTAACAGGGACAGAACCAAAGTTCCACCAAGTATGTCTGTAGCTGGGTGTAGTGGCTCATGCCTCTAATCCCAGTACTTTGGGAAGCTGAAGCAAGAAAATCACTTGAGGCCAGGAGTTTGAGACTAGCCTGGGCAATGTAGCCAGACCCCATTTAAAAAAAAAATTAGAAATTAGCCAGGCATGGTGGCACACACCTGTAGTTCCAGCTACTTGAGAGGCTGAGGAGGGAGGATCACTTGGGCCCAGGAGTTCGAGGCTGCAGTGACCTATGATCCTCCTCTATACTCAGTCTGGGCAATAGAACAAGGACCTGTCTCAAAAAAAGAATCTGTCTGCAGCCTGCCCAGTGGCTCATGCCTGTAAATTCCAGCACTTTAGGAGGCCAAGGTGGGAGGATCACCTGAGGCCAGGAGTTGGAGAACAGCCTGGGCAATATAGCAAGACCCCATCTCAACAAAAACAACAACAACACATTAAAATTAGGCCAGGCGCAGTGGCACATGCCTGTAATCCCAGCACTTTGGGAGGCCAAGGTGGGTTGATTGCTTCAGGCCAGGAGTTCAAGACCAACTTGGCCAACGTGGCAAAACTCCGTCTCTACTAAAACTTCAAAAATTAGTCGGGCGTGGTGATGCACGACTGTAGTTCCAGCTATTCAGGAGTCCGAGGCACAAGAATTGCTTGAACCCAAGAGGCGGAAGCTACAGTGAGCCAAGATCACACCACTGTACTCCAGACTGGGCAACAAAGTGAGACTCTGTATCAAAAAAAATTAAAAATAAAATTAGCCAAGCGTGGTGGCACGCACCAGCTAAACCTGAGGCTGAGGTGGGAGGATTATTTGAGCCCAGGCGTTCAAGGCTGCAGTAAGCTATGATCTCACACTGCACTCTAGCCTGGGCAACGAAGCCAGACTCTGTCTCTTAAAAAAAAAAGAATCTGTCTGACCCTAGGACACCTGCTACTGCTTTCTGAAGCCCTGGGGGCATGGTCCTCAGGCTAAGGCTCAGAGCCACACTCCCCTTTCAGCAAACCCTCTTCTCCCCCTTGTTTAGCTCAGAGTCTGTTTGGCACATGTGGCTTAAATACCAGGGCTCCCAGAGGGGCACAGTTCACCGAGCCAGCTCATTTATTCATTAATTTGCTTTCCATATTTCCAAACAGAACGCGGCGGTTCCAGGCAAGGCAAATCAATATTGTGCCCTGTGATTCATCTTCATTCGCGCCACATCCCAGCGCTATCCCCAGCGCTTCCCACCCAGGCTCTTGGTAATGGGTTCCTGGATGCTGACGAATAGGATTCTCAGAGGCAGCCATGCCACGTTAGCAGATTAAATCATTAATATCTGCATCGGTCATTTTTATGAGCCTGCCTCACCCCAAACTCCTCACCACCCCGGTGCTGAGTACACTGTTAGTGATGCAGGCGGACACGGAGAGGGTGAAATTGCCACTTCTGAGATTTTATTGGTTGCAAGCTTCAGGATATTGATTAGCCCCCTGCTTTCCTAAAATCAGGTATATTGCCCAGAGTTGCAGAAATTATTGAGAGGAAGGCTGAGTACGAACTAGCTGATTCTATCCACACCGCTTGCCAGAGGCTCTTGTTTTCTTAGAAAGGGGAGAAAGGTGGTTTCCTGAAATTTATGTTATAGTTACAGTTTAAAATTGAGCACCTACTATTTGTCAACTAAGCATCGTACGAGCCATCCTCAGGCCTTACACTAACCCAAAAAGGTGCAAACTATCATTGGCTCTCTCCTTTTGTTTATTTTTATTTGGAGGGGGCAGGATCTGGCTGTGTTCTCCAGGCTAATCTCCAACTCCTGGCCTCAAGCAATCCTCCAGGCTCAGCCTATCAGTTACTCTTTTTCTTTTCTCTTCTTCTTTTTTTTTTCTTTTAGACAGGGTCTTGCTGTTGCCCAGGCTGGAGTGCAGTAGCTTTATCTCAGCTCACTGCAGCCTCAACCTCCCAGGCCCAAGCAATCCTCCCACTTCAGCCTCCAGAATAGCTGAGACTACAGGCGTACACCACCATGGCCAGCTAATTTTTGGTATTTTTTATATAATGGAGTTTCTCCAAGTTGGCCAGGCTGGGTTTGAACTCCTGGGTTGAAACGATCCTCCTGCATGAGTTTCCCAAAGTGCTGGGATTTCAGGTGTGAGCCACCGCGCCCAGCCATCATTCACTCTTTCAATGAGAAAATGGTCTAAGATTTCCCCAAGATAACAGCTAACTTGAACTCAGGTGTGCCTAACTCCAGAGACTGTTCTTGAGGCACTACCTACACTGCATTGCTACCCACCATTCATTGTGATTGAGGGAGCAGGTAGAAAGGTAAGAGATGTCAAGTGTTAGGGACTGAATGTTCGTGTCCCCAGAATTCCTATTCTGATGCCCTAACTCCTACCCACCACCCTCCAACCCCATGTACCAGTATTTTATTGGTTGCAGGCTTCCAAGATTTTTTTCTCTGCTTTTCTAAAATTAGATATATTGCCCAGAGTTGCAGAAATTACTGAGGTTGAAATAATTTGTGGGGCCTTTAACAGGTAATTAGGTTTAGATGAGGTCATAAGGGTGGGGACCCATTATCAAATTAGTGCCCTTACAAGAAGAGGAGGAAGCCAAGGTCCTCTATCACTCTCTGCCGTGTGAGGACACAGTGAGAAGGTGGCCATCTGCAAGCCAGGAATGGAGCCCTCATCAGAAATCAACTATGCTGACACCCTGATATTGGACTTCCTGTCCTCCAAAACTGTGAGAGACAAATGTGCTTTATTTAAGCCACTTGGTCTATGGCATTTTGTTATAACAACAGAAGCAGACTAAGACATCAGGATTGTCACCATTGCCTGGAGCAGGGCTGCAAGTCAGCCCAAAGAAGCAGGGGTGAGTGGCACAAGATACTAGAAACCAAGCAGAGTGTGCATTTGTGTGCACTTGCACCTCCTTTGCCCATAGACAATTCCACAGACCTGAACTTTCCCACCCTTCCAGGCAGGAGAGAATTGAATGTATTTCTTCTGAAGTTCCAGAAGGTTTAACTTTATCTCTAAAGCAGCACATAATAAATATCCAAGGCTTGGTGGGCCATACAGTCTCCGTCAAAACTACTCATCTCTGCCATTGTAGCGCAAAAGTGAGCATAGACAACTGGGCGTGGCTGTGTCCCAATAAAATTGGAACAAATTTTGGTTACAGAAACAGGCAGTGGGCTGGATTTGGTCTGGGGGTCATATTGTCTTATCCTAGAGGATGGGACTTTAGGAGGAGACTTTAAGTTTTAGTGATTTCCGTTTTTTATTTTTTTTAACTTTTGTGTGTACATAGTAGGTGTTTATATTTGTCTGTCCATTAGTCAATTGTTTTGATTTTCAGAGCCCGCAAATAAGTGAAAACATACAATGTTTTTCTTTCTGTGCCTGGTTTATTTCACTTCACATAATGATCTCCAGTTCTGTCCATTTTGTTGCAAATAACTGGATCTCATTCTTTTTTATGGCTGAATAGTACTCCCTTGCATACATGTGCCACATTTTCTTTATCCATTCATCTGTTGATGGACACTTAAGTTACTTCCAAACCTTAGCTATTGTGAACAGTGCTACAACAAACACAGGAGTGCAGATATCTCTTTAACGTACAAATTTCCTTTTTGGGGAGTATACACCCAGCAGTGGGATTGCTGGTTCATATGGGAGCTCCATTTTTAGTTTTTTGAGAACCACAGTTCTCCATAGTGGTTGTCCTAATTTACATTCCCACCAACAGTGTGTGAGGGTTCCCTTTTCTCCACATCCTCGCCAGCATTTGCTCATTGCAGTTTTAATTTGCTTTTCTCTAATGATCAATAATGTTAAGCATCTTTTTGTATGCTTTTTTGCCATTGTAGGACTTCTCTTGAGAAATATCTATTCAAACCTTTTGCCCAATTTTTTAAAAATTCTTATTTTAGGTTCAGGGGTGCTAGTGCAAGTCTGCTATATAGGTAAACTTATGTCACAAGGGTCTGTTGTACATATTATTTCATTGCCCAGGCACTAAAGCCTAGTACCCAATAGTTTTTTTTTTCTGATCCTCTCCCTTCTCCCACCCTTAACCTTTAAGTAGGCCCCAGTGTCTGTTGTTCTCCTCTATGTGTCCATGTGTTCTCATCATTTAGCTTCCACTTATAAGTGAGAACATGTGGCATTTGGTTTTCTGTTCCTGTTAGTTTGCTAAGGATAATGGCCTCCAGCTCCATCCAAGTTCCCACAAAGACATGATCTCATTCTTTTTTATGGCTGCATAGTATTCCATGATGTATATGTACCCCATTTTTTAAATCCAATCTGTCATTGATGCTTTTGCCCATTTTTGATCAGACTATTAGATTTTTTTCCTATAGAGTTGTTAGAGCTCTTTACATATTTTGGTTATTAATCCCTTGTCACGTGGGTAGTTTGCAAGTATTTTCTCCCGTTTTAGTGATTGCTGAGCTGTGGATGCTAATCTGTCTTGCACCACTCAGTGGGGCAAAATGGAAGAAATGTCAGCACAGGGAGGGGAGAAACAGAATCCACATTAAAAGAATGAAATGTAAAGCCTCTTCCAAGTAGAAGAAGACTGGAAGCCAAACTGGAGTCAACCAGGGTAACACTGGAGAAAATAAGTCTAATAGTGATAAAAGTAAAAGCAAAACTCCTTACGGAGATCTATAAGGCACTCATTACATTCTTCCCAACCCAATCCCACTCTGAGCTGCTCTTCCCCATGCACACTGGTCTCAGCCACAAAGGCCTTCTTCCTCCTCTTCCTCAATCATTCAAGCTTGCTCTCACCTCAGAGTTTTTGTACCTCCTGTTCACTCTGCCTGGACCCCATACCCCTGGGCCAGCCTACTGGAGGATGAGACACCACATGGAGCAGAGACAAACTGACGGAGTGTCCTAGCTGAGGCCATCCTACACCAGCAAGGCTCTGGCCAACCTACCAGCTGACCACGAATGAGTCCAGATTGGACAAACTGGGCCCAGATCAGCAGAACAACCCAAGCAAACTGTTAGAATAAATATTAGTGATCTAGAATAAATATCACTTCATTTTGGAGTTCTTTCTTACATGGCAATAACTAACTGATACAAAGGTTGTGCAACCAACTTGCTGTGTAACTTTAATACAAACATTTACTCTGTCTGCAAATTCCTCATCAGGAAAGCAAGAGAATCAGGAAAGTTTTAGTCTTTCCCTGGCTTTAATGTTTCCACAATATGCTGCATGGGTATACACTCCCATTTTTCTTTCTTTATTGATATATAATCCTTTACATATTTATGGTGTATATATGAGTATTTGTTGCATACATAGAATGTAAAATGAACAAGTCAGAGTATTTGAGGTATCTGTCACCTTGAGTATTTATCATTTATATGTGTTGGAAACAATTTAAGTTTCCTTTTCTAGTAACTTTGAAATATACAATACATTGTTCCCAACTATAGTCACCCTACTGTACTCTTCGACATTAGAACTTATGTCTTCTATCTAACTGTATGTATGTCCCATTTACCAACCTGTCTTTATGCCCACCTTCCCAGCCTCTAGTACCTATCATTCTATTTACTACCTCCATACAGACTTCCTTTTTCTGAAACTCTTTCTTCCCTTGCCTTTTATGACACCACAGTTGTATGGTTCTCTGTGTACTTTTCTAGCTTCTCACTCTCTGTTCCTTCTGCAACTCATTCTTCAGTGTCTGGCCATAAAATATTGAAGTTACTCAAGATTTGGACTGCAGCCCTTATCTTTCCTCACTGTTAATCTCCCAAAGTAAGCTCGTTCATACCCTTGGATTCATTGGCTAAACCCAGGGCACAGGCTTCTCTCTAAATTAGCCACTAAGCAGGAGTGGGATTATGATGTTTCACTTAAACTAATCATAGTCCATGATTCCTGGGGATCACTGTGCTCAGGAAACCCAGCGTGAGCACACGGATCCTCCAAAAATGGAATATGACGTTGAAGAATAAAGGAGGAATGACTCTGAGGTAGGCAACTACATGTGCCTGACGGCCAAACTGGAAACGAGGCTCTCATCCTCAATCTTTCCCTCTAACCCAATCCCTCACCAAGTCCTGCGTATTCCACTTCTTTAACATCTCTCAAATCCATTCTCTTGTCTTTTGCTCCACCTCTAGCACCTGTTCCAAGCCCATTTTATCCTTTCCCTGGATGAAGGCAGTGACCACCCACTGGCCCCCTGCCTTAACCTGTGCTGCCTCCCATTGTCTCTCCTGTATCCAGCAGCCAAAACTACCAGCTCACTAAGTTACCTTCCTGCTAAAATTCTGACTTCTCGTTGTTTTTATGATGCAGACCAGGGTCCTGCGTGGACTGGCTGCTGACGGCAGCTCCTCTAGGCCCTTTCTCACTTTCTTCATTATAGCCACACTGCCCTTGACTCAATTACTAACATGGGCCATGCTTCCTTCCACCACGCAGTCTTTGTACGTACTGTCTCTACTTCCTAAAATGCTCCCACTTCCATTTTTACCTACCTCTTTTTCATTCTGCCCATTTAGCTCAAATCTCACCTCCTCAAGGAAGCCTCCCTCGATCTCCTGACTGAGTCAAGTGCCCCTATTACACATTCTTAGAGCCCTAGGTAAGTTTGCTTCATGAATCTGTATCGTTGTCATATTAAAATGATGCATACATTCCTTGAGCAAGAAGAACAGAGAACAATCTTTCAATATAGTTTCGATTGCACTTGGAGGCAAAAAGCTTTCTGAAGACTCACAGCTAGAGGAGACTGAGTGGCGATCTGAACCCAGATTAGTCTGACTCCAGAATCTGAAGTCACTCCAGTTCTTTAGTGACCGTCGAACTGGATCCCATGGATTCCTGGATTTCAGCCGAAGTGAAGGCTCAGGGAATAAGGAAAAACCAAGTATGGACAGGACTTTGGGCTTTCCGTCTATCTCTTTGCCCACATGGATCCCCTCAAAAAAGCATGGACCCTTATTTTCTCTCCTTATCCTCAGCCTTCAACCTACAGCATACACTTGAACCAATCTTGAACTTGGCTTCCTAATCTGTACTTGACTTCTCTGGTTCCTGATCCTGTTTTTTGTTTTTTTTTTCCATGGCCTCCTGCCTACTCCTTGAATTTGACTCTTGCTGCCACTTTTTCAGCTCTGTCCTCCACCCTCCCTCCAAAACTTCCAGCCAGACTCACCCGTTAAATAAGAACTCTTCAAACTGATTTGTTCTTCTGACTCCTTCCTGGCCCAGGACCCAGGGGTTGACCACACTCTTGGTTCACTGGAGTACCTTGTGAGTTTTAATGACACTAATAACACTGACGGCTGATTTAGTCTTTCTCTCCATCCCCAAGTCCTTGAGGACTTGGATTTCCCGTGTGAATGAACCCAAGCCCACATCTTCCCCTCCCTGGTGCTTGACCTGCCCATCTCCTACGGAGTTCACTTTCTTACCACTTCAACCACCCACACCCAGGATCACAATGTGCTGAACTTCGGCTAGAACATAAATCCCAGCCGCATATCATTTTAACAAAGCCCTTCAATTGCATTCTTTCTCATACTCCCTTCCCCGTCCTCTGGAGCCACTCTCCATCATTTATCCCCTCTCTCACTTACATCTTCAACCCATCCGTCTCACGCATCCTTACCATTCAATTCATGATACATTCTCTTCAGGCTAGAAAAAGACTAAATCCCTCCTGCAGCAGATGCTCTTGGTGCCCCCATCTATAGCCCCTCAGCTCTTAGCATTTTCATCACTTTCATCCAACTTCCAACTGCTATCTCCTGCCTTTTCACCTGAGAACTTTATGTGGCTTCCAGAGCCTCCTTTCCCCTCCTTTCCCCATGCACATGGCCTGCCAGAGGTGCCTGGGAATTAATGCTTCCCCACTCCCCAAGGAACGGAAGCTCAACCAATGACTAAAGTTGGTGGATAAATATATCCCAGCTCCCTTGCTCCCCATGGGGAATTAACTTTGAATACACAGTCCATGCTGTCTTCCAGGGTTACCCAATAAGGTTAAGCTTCATTTTCCCACATTGATCTTGCTTGCTGCCACACTGTTTATGGAGGTCTCACTTAATCACGCCCCCCATACTGGTGTTTCCTGGAATCATCTCCAAAATAAACCACTTGCACGCAATTCTGTTTCAATATCTGCTTTTGAAGGAAGGCAAGCACCTCCTGCAATCCAACGTCTCCTCTGGGTCCTGCCCAACCTCTTGCTTGCCTTTCTTAGAGCGGCATATACACTATGCTCATCTCTCTCCCATCCCCTCTCCAACCCACCGCAGTTTCGTTTCTGCCTCCAGCTTTTTCCTAAATGTACACAGTTGTCTCCCCTTTTATTTGACCTTAGTGCAACTTCCAATATGTTGCCATTCTCCTCTCACAGCTCTCTCCCTTGGCTTCAAGATGACACCCTGCTGTTCTTCCTACCTCTCTGCCGTCCCTTGTCAAGTTCTTTCGCAGCTCTTTGAAACTCCACCCACCTTTTAAATGTTGAGACTCCTAAATGCTCCACCACCCTTGGCCTTTTTCTCCTCTTACTCTTAGGTCTTACACTCTCCTTGGATGACATCATCCAGTTACGAGTCATAGTTGACTTTCCAATTGTTTAATCCGTGCAGAGCACAATCCCAAGTGTCAGACCTTGACTCCAACTGCCAATCAAATCGCTCCAGCATGGCCTCAACCCAAACCACTATCTATCTTTCCTTGCCCCTCTCTGGTTTATGTCACAACCATCCACACAGTTATCCAAGCCACTTGGAGTCATCTTGAACTCCTTTTCTTGTTTCGCCCAGGACACCCAATCACCACCCAATCTTGTCAATTTGTCCTTGTAAACATCTCTCCTTTCCATCAGGACCTAGCCCAGGTCACCATCCTCTCTTGCCCAGATTGCTGCCATAGCCTCTTTATCAGTTTCTCTGCCTCCAGTGACCACAATCCAATCAATTCCTTCTGAAGCACAAACATCAGCCCCTCATTCCCTGCTGCTCAGAACCCTCCAATGATCTCCCTACCTTCAGGTAAAGTTCAAATCCCTTAACAGCCTTCCAGGACCCTTCCCAATACAGCCCCCTCCTACCTCTCCAGTCTCACCTCTCACCACTTGGCTTGCTTTATCCCAGTGACTCTCAACCCTGGCTAAACATTAGCATTACTTGGGGAGCTTTAAAAAAATATGAGTACCTTGACCCTGCTCCCCAAAATTATGACTTACATAATCATGGATTAGGTGTGGGCATTTGTAGTTTTTCAAAGCCCCCAAGTGATTCTAGTTTGCAGCCAGAGCTGTGAGCACTGCTGTAACCCAACTGAACTGGTTAGAGTTCTGCCCAGTTCCTGTGTTCCTACATCCCTGTGCTCACCCATCCTGGCTCTGGTGACACCTCCCCCTCTACTTGCTTCACATGGAAAGCACTTACTTATTCTTTAAAACTCAGCTCCAGAAAATCTTCTCTGACTCCAGCTTCCCAGTCTGAGCTAGGAGCTCTTTTCCCAAATCCCAGTCTCCTGTGCTTAACCCTATCAGAGCATTTATCACATTGAATATTAACTATACCACCTCAGAGAGGCAGTATAATGTGACCTTGTGAAGGTGACATTGGAGGGGGCGGGTATTTCATCATTACAACACCAAGGTCTAGCACAGTGGGTCACCCCTTAGATGACTCAATTCCTGTTTGCTGAATGAATGAATCAATGAATGAATGATTGTCACTCTCCTCTAGCCATGAAGGTTGGAACTTTGGTGTCTTTTTACTTCTCTATCTCCCTCCTCTAGTTTCATGCTAGTGCACATAGTAGGTGCTCAATAAATATTTGTTGAGTGAATGAATAAATGTGAGACACGAGAGACAAGCATTCACCTTGTCCTAATTTTTACAGAAAAGCTTTGGGGAGCAGAGACAAATCAAATTGAACTTCCTCCAATTTTGCTAAAATGGAATTTGCCAAAGACGTCCTGAAAAATGGATTTAATTAGGTCCGTTAATAGGGGAGTCGTTGGTGGCTAAGATTTAAAGCTGAGGCTAGAAAAGGTATCAGTAATTTTACCATTTTAAATTATATAGGAGGTTATTTCTCACTCCCACCCCAATTAAAAGAATGCCTCTCGATGAAACCTCAGCTTTGGAGGGAAATGAAGCCGAAGATGGAGGCAGGATCTGATATTTCTTTGAAATGGAACAACAGAGGCATCACAGCAGAAACCCAGCTGTTTCAGCCCAGGTGTGCCTCCCACAGGGAAGGGGATTAGTAACATTGCACAGTCAGATCTCATTATGCTAACAATTGTCAGTACAACCCCGTGTGGCTTTTAATTGCAAGAAATATCCAGGAGAGGGAAAGGTGCTGCAGTCTCTAATGACGGAGTGAACTTCTGCATACGTTTTCAGAGCCCCGTGGATATCTTGCTTTCCATTCTCCCATTAGGCCGTTTTAGAGATTCAAGTTCTAATCAGTTCCACAATCAGGTCCTGAAGGGACACACCCATACTCTTTAGCTTGCCACTGTCAGAAATACTCAGCTGCCCCCAAATTATAAAGCCAAATAAAAGCTCAGTCTGGGGTTTCAGCTTCCTTCAGATACAAGGGGAAATGATCATCCACTGGGAAATAATTTCTTCCTTGGGGGCCCAGAAATTGACATAACAGGGCATCATGCATTCTACAAATCCTTACTGAATGTCACTTGAAACTATGTGGTCTAGGCAGGGCTCGGACTAGGATGAGACAGGTTAGGCATTTGCCTGGGGAAGGGCAACGTTTCAGAGGATGCCAAACAGTTGTAATTACGGTAATCAATATTTTAACACAGTGATATAAAATAAAAACTAATGCAGAGGCCAGACACAGTGGCTCAAGCCTGTAATCCCAGCACTTTAGGAGGTCGAGGCAGGTGGATCACCTTAGGTCAGGAGTTCGAGACCAGCCTGGCCAACATGTTGAAACCTCATCTCTACTAAAAATACAAAAATTAGCTGGGCATGGTTGCACACACCTGTAATTCCAGCTACTTGTGTTGTACTGGAGCGAACATAGAAAGTCAATACCAAGACAAAAGTATGCCAAATTGCAGGGTCTTTATTGCTGGCGGCCACGGAGGACTTGCGTCTCTCCAACCCATGGCTCTGAAAAGAGGGTGTCAAGACCTTTTATGCTGGTAAACCACCTCAGGGGTGAGGGTGAGGGGCAGGGGTGGGGGTGAGGGGCTTCAGGCATTCCGAGGGCCAGTGGACTTTGGATATTCCCTAAATCACTTCCGGAGAGGAGATGAGGGTGAGGGGCTTCGGACATTTCGATTGTTACTTAAGTGGTTCACAGAAGTCAAGATAAGCATTAGTTTACACATTGTCTGGGTAGAGTGGAAATTACAGACCTTAATTACTTATTACAAGGTGCAGGGGCCAAGCTGGTATGGGTTTGGACTGCTTTCCTGTCACATTAGGGTCACAGAGAGCAGTTTCAACAGAAAGCCAAGGTATGGTTGAGGTATGCAGTATTATGGGGCTTTTACCATGTCACACTTGGGAGACATGAGAATCACTTGAACCCAGGAGGCAGAGGTTGCAGTGAGGGAGTGAGCTGAGATCGCACCAACGCACTCCAGTCTAGACAACAGAGGTAGACTCCATCTCAAAAAAAAAAAAATAATGCAGAAATATCCACAATGAACAAAACAGGGAAATTTTCACCGAAGAGCCAAGCTTGCGCTTGCAAGATGTCTCACCCACTTCACCCCAGTTCCAGCTGTGGTCCTAGGCACTGGAATACAGCAGTGAACCAAGGAAAACCCATCCCTCATGTAAATTCTAGGCAAATAATGAACAAACAATGGACAAAATATACTAGTGGTGAAGAGTGTTATGGAGAGGGAGAGGAAAAAAAGAAGGAAAAGAAGTAATTCCAGAATCAACATCTCAAAATCCCCTTTCAGCCTAGACTTTCTACCACTTGGCATATTCCAAAGAATACAGACTCAGGTCAGTCCAAGGGACAAGTCCTAGCCCCACCCCCCGACTTGCACTTCGTCTCGGGAAAGTATCTCAGTCTCCCCACGTCAGGCTCACACTCTATAATCTGAGGAACGGAAAGGCAAAATTTATAATAAAGAATGATATAGGATATATAGTTATAGATGTAGATATACATATAGGTGAACAAAGATTTAAATCACATTTGGGAGCAGACACTACACGTGATGCCTTGTGCTGAGCTCACTATGGTCTTCTCTCCTTTAACCCTCATGCAATCGAGTGAAGTGGGCATTTCTAGCATGTCGGAAGCTTAAGACTTGCTCTCAAACAGCTTGCTCAACCTCTCATGCCAGTAAATATGCAGAATGAGGCTGTGAGCTGCTTCAGCCCGACTTCCCATCTACAGTGCTCTATGTGGCAAACTGAAACCAGGTTCTGCCCCTAAGCTGACCTTGAGAAAGTATCTGCATTTTTCTGAGCCCGTCATCATCATCTTCAAAACGGGGCTCCAACCTTACTCCTCCAGGACCATCCAGAACACCAGGGGTCTGGCATAGGGAAGGTGCGCATGAATGTGCACCCCTCACATTCCACGACTTGGGGCCAGCCCTGCCATAGCTCAGGGGGTTGCACTAATTTAGAAGTGCTGGGGCAGTGGGGGGACAGAGCTGGCAGCCATGTAGGTTCTGGCGATCTGGGTGACCATTAACTTCCCCCTGGTAATGTTTCTTCCTCCAGGAGTTCAAGAGAGTTCCCCACCTGCACTCCAAAAGCAGAGATGCAAAAGAGGGGCACAGTTGACTGCTACCTTCCTTTACAAATGAGAAAACTGAGGCTCCAGAGTTCAGGGTGCATGGGGGTCACACCAATGGGTCCCGTGTACCCGGATGCAAAAGGACGTGGGACCCTCCAAGTCCTGCTTCCGTCCCATTCCTTAAGTCACCCCTCTCCTCCCTCTGCTCTGCCCCGGGAGGCGACACCAGTCTTCAGGGTGACAGAGGCAGAATCAACTGCGAAGTTCAAATGCAGCCCATTTCCTATTTTCCTGACAGCCTATTTCATGGATCACAGAGACCCAAGTACAGCTGCTTATTCAACAGAGAAAAGAATGAATTCATTTTCATTCCTTAACACCCGATGTGACCTACTCTCTGTTGATCTCTCCCTTCAGAGGCTGCTGCCCTTCCCGCGGACTTTCAATTTGGCCAGAGAGAGAGAAAATGTGCAGTAATGACAGAATGTCCTGCCCAGAGAATGCTGGGAGCCAAATCACTGCCGTGCTGGTAATAAGTCCAAATGAAACATATTATGTCACCTCGTTTGAATTAAACAGATGAACTATAGTCCTAGACCATTAAAAATGAACCAATCTGCTGGATGGCTTCCAAGTGCTCTGCTCTGAGCACCCCAAAAAGGTGCTAGGCTCCAGTGGGGTTTTATGTCCTCATTTTCTGCCAATAATTCCTCCTCTCTGCAAATGTGGAGGAATAATTTGATGAAAAGTCTGCTCACATTCCATGACTTAGGGCCAGCCCAGCCCCAGCTCAGGGGGTTGCTCTAATTTAGAATCGTGGAGTGGGGTTGGGGGGCGTGCTACAGAGCTGGCAACCAAGTGGGTCTAGGGGTCTGGGTGACCATTAACTGCCCCTGGCAATGTTTCCTCCTCCGGGAGTTCAAGGGAGCCCCCCACCTGCACCCCAAAAGCCTCAGAGGAGGGGCACAGTTGACTGTTTCCTTCCTTTACAAAGGAGGAAACTGAAGCTCCAGAGTCCAGGGTACATGGAGGTCACACCAATGGGTCCATTGTACCCGGATGCAAAAGGACACACACCTGGATGTAAAAAGGACCCTCCAAATCCTGCTCCCGTCCCACTCCTTACGTCTCTCTGAGCATCCAGTTCCTACACACTTCACCCCACCCTTCCGTGACACAAGCAGCCTGTCCCTCGGGCTCTGCCACCTCCTGGCTTCCTGGCCCAGCCAGTTGCTCCCCTTCCCTGAGAGCCTCTCTCCATCTGCACACCTGTAGATCAGGGCTGCACTGTCAGAGTCAGGATGGACTGGGAGTCAGCAGACCCGGCTCAAATCCCAACTCTGCTGCTTACAACACATGCAGCTTTGAGAAATCTTTCCCCTTCACTGAGCCTCAGTTTCCTCAACCATAACTCAGAACTTAAAACGTCAGAGTGTTCCTCAAAGGCCCCTCTGCCTCTAGCACCCCACCTGCCACCAAAATCCTTTCCAATGTGCACTTAACATCTTTCCAACTTTAGACCTCAGCAGCAGGGTAAGACACAACTCTTATTTAATCCACTCGCAAAATGAACACGTTTAGTTTGCCTTATATCGATGATAAAAAGGCTTAATATCAACAGAGAATGATAATATGACTTAAGCCTCCCAAACTTTGCATGTGTTACTTTCCAGTAAATAAAGCACATCGCTGTAAGTGTTTTACATGTACTCATTCAGCAAAACTGCATGGAATATCATAGCACTAGGGACTTCTAGGCACCGGGGATTCAGCTGCCAGAAAACACGCACTTTCTGGTCTCAAGGATATCAGCAGCTCACATCTACTAGCCCCATTTTATAGAGGAGGAAACTGAGGCTGATAACTCTCCAAGGAGGCAGAACTTACATCTGACCCCAGAGTCTGTAAGAAGGAGCCTGTGGCAACCCCTGCCAGGGACAAAAACCTGTGAGCCCCCTACTCCTGCCCAGGGTTCACCACCAAGGACTTGAGAGGAGTGTCAAGCTCAAGGCAGGGCCAGGCACAGTGGCAGCACAAGCCTGTAGTCTTAGCTACTCTGGAGGCTGAGACAGGAGGCTCGCTTGAGCCCAGGAGTTTGAGGCTGCAGTGAGCTATGATCGCACCACTGCACTCCAGCTTAGGCCACAGAGCAAGACCCTGTAAAAAAAAAAAAAAAAAAAAAAAACCCAAATGTTGGTAGAAATGACTGTTTTTTCATACGTTGAATACGTACACACATTAGGAAAACCAACGACATTTGGTTTGCTCAGAAGTGTCTGGTTTTAAAAGTGAAAGTTCCACATCCAGAAGCCTCCTTGGTCACATGCTGAATTGAGAATTTTTTTTTTTTGAGACAGAGTCTCCCTCTGTCACCCAGACTGGAGTGCAGTGGCATGATCTTGGCTCACTGCAGCCTCTGCCTCCTGGATTCAGATAATTCTCCTGCCTCAGCCTCCTGAGTAGCTGGGATTTCAGGCGCATGCCACCACACCCAGCTATTTTTTGTATTTTTAGTAGAGACTGGGTTTCACCACGTTGGTCAGGCTGGTCTCAAACTCCTGACCTTATGATCCACCTGCCTCAGCCTCCCAAAGTGCTGAGATTACAGGTGTGAACCACTGCGCCTGGCCAAGAATTTTTTTTTTTTGTAGTAACCACATTTTTATTTTCCAACTTTAATTTTAGGTTCATGGGATACATGTGCAGATTTGTTGTACAGATTATTTCATCACCCAGGTAATGAGCCCTACAGGTGATTTATCAACTTTCTCCTTCCTCCCACTCTCCACCCTCAAGTAGTCAGGCGGTGGGGATGAGTCTGTTGTCCTCTTTGTGTCCAGGTATTCTCAATGCTTAGCTCCCACTTATAAGTGAGAACATGTGGTATTTGGTTTTCTGTTCCTGTATAAGTTTGCTTAGGATCATGGTCTTCAGTTCCATCCATGTTGCTACAAAGGACATAATCTCATTCTTTTTTATGGCTGTATAGTATTCCATGGTTTATGTGTACCGCATTTTCTTTATCCAGTCCACCACTGATGGGCATTTAGGTTGATTCCATGTCTTTGCTATTGTAAATAGTGCTGTAATGAATATATGTATGCATGTGTCTTTATAACAGAACAATTTCTATTCCTTTGGGTGTATACCCAGTAATGGGATTGCTGGGTTGAATGATAGCACTTTTTAAGTTATTTGAGAAATTGCCAGGCTGCTTTCCACAGTGATTGAACTGATTTACATTCCCACCAGCAGTGCATAAGGGTTCCCTTTTCTCCACCACCCTAAACGCACCCCATCTCTGTAAATTGAGAAATTCACTGGCTCCTAAGTGGTTACTGCCCTACCCAGCCTGCTCTGTGCTCAGCGCCCTCTGCTGGCAAGAGGGGACACCTGGCCTGGCCTGGCCTGGCCTGGCCGGGGCACTGGTCTCCCCCTGGTCCTCTCCTGAGACTTCGGGTCAGTACTTGTGCCCTGCCTGAGGCCGGCAAGGCAAACAGCCACCCTGCATCCAGCTTCAGGAGTGTTAATGTCTCTGGGCCCTGAAGCTTGAAGCTCCCCGGAGTGTGACCTACTGTATTCTCTAAGAAGGCCTGGGGTCCTTGGGGGTTACACAAACTTTGGGTCCAAATTGTAGTCCTGCCATCTCATAGTTTTGTGACCAGGTCTATGCTACATTCTCTCTCCAAGTTTCCATTTCTTCAAACAGGTCCTACCACAGCCCTGTGGGGGCACTTAGCATTCATTGAGCGCTTACTGTATGACAGGACTGACCTCACGTTACTCTGTTCTTATAGGAACAGCTGTTGTCCCTTTTACAGATGAGGCACTAGCAGCCTCCACTGATGCCCCCACCCATGTCCTCTCCACCCTCCGGAGCCAGCCTCAGGTATAGACGGGACCTGGTGTACTGGCAAATGGCTTCTCACTCAGCACTGTGTCTGCCTCTGGCCTCTCTCACCCCAGGGCTTTCTCTGGCCACATGGAAGTTTTCCTAGCCCAGCTCAGGAGAAACAGAGGTGCAATAGATGCCCCCCAATGGGGATGGGAGCCAATGGCTAAATGTCCAAGCTTCTGGGATGCAGCCACATCACCTCACAGAGACCCCACTTTCTCCTTAATGCTTCCCACTGGCTGTCCTTCCTTTCCAGTCTTGCCACCTATATCTTCACCTGGGTGTCTTGGGGTCACCTCCCAAATAAATGACTGGTACCCGAGTCCATGTTTTATGGCCTGCTTTTGAGGAAACCCAAATTGAGACAGAAAGGTTAGGTCTCTTGCCCAAGATCACACAGCAAATACGTGGCAGATCCTGGATTTGAACTCAGACATCTGACTTCATATACCGAGCGCTTAATCACTTTGCTCTGCAGTTATCACCCTGACCTAGGGAAAACTCACGGCCGCCTCACTCCTTAGGCAGCTTCCTCCTGCATCCTCCATTCTTCATAGGGTTTGGCTGTGTTCCCACCCAAACCTCAACTTGAATTGTAGCTCCCAGAATTCCCTCGTGTTGTGGGAGGATCCATAATTGAACCATGGGGGCCGGTCTTTCCCATGCTATTTTCATGAGAGTGAATAAAGTCTCACAAGATCTCATGGGTTTATCAGGGGTTCCTGCTTTTCCTTCTTAGTTTTCTCTGGCTGCCACCATGTAAGAAGTGCCTTTCACCTGCCATCATGATTCTGAGGCCTCCCCAGCCACGTGGAACTGTAAGTCCAACTAAACCTCTTTTTCTTCCCAGTCTCAGGTGTGTCTTTATCAGCAGTGTGGACACAGACTAACACACTTCCCATCCCCGTCCATCACACAAGGGGTTCACACCTAAGAATCCCAGACGATTGTTTTGCAAGCCACACAAAGCTGCATGAGGAGGCCTGCACTCAGCCCTCAGAGAGACTCACCCCCTTTCAGCCACCCCACCCTCCTTCAAGTTCCTGCTCTCCTGACTCCTTACCCCACCCAAGTGGGTTAACTTCTGTGACTTCATCTTCAGCTACAGTTTAAAGTTAAAGAGGAGGACCCTGTCTGTGACATTCTGGAAAGGCTGTGTTTTATGACCAAATAACGTAGACAACAGGTATGCCTGTGATTCACCCCATCCCCAAATTGAACCTCATACACACCCTCAGATAGAGGACAGGGCCGAAGGGATGCAGAGACACATCTGCTACATATGTTATGTGCAACGAAAACAAGTTAAATCCTAAGAGCCGCCACTGTGATAATAAATAAATTAGAAGTTGAAGCTTTCATAGTCTGTTTGGGGGAATTTTCTGAGAAATCCTCAGGAGAAATGTCATATAAAGGAGACACCTAATGGAATGTTTATTGCAAGGAAAATAGCCATGAGTAGAATGGGCAAATTATGACATCCCTCAATAGAATATGCTACAGTAGTGAAAATGAGCTTGAGCTACACGTATAAGCACAGATGCATCTCACAAATACAACATAGAATGTAACTTATAGGAGGATAGATAAAGGACACCATTTATGTCAAGATTTTTTTTCTTTCTGAGACAGAGTCTTGCTTTGTCACCCAGGTTGGAGTACAGTAGTACTGTCTGGGCTCACTGCAACCTCCGCCTCCCAGGTTCAAGCTATCCTCCTGCTTCAGCCTTCCAAGTAGCTGGGACTACAGGTGTACAACCTCAGCTGATTTTTGCATTTTTAGTAGAGATGGGGTTTCACCATGTTGGCCAGACTGGTCTCCAACTCCTGACCTCAAGTGATCTACCTGCCTCTGCCTCCAAAGTGCTGGGATTACAGGTGTGAGCCACTGCACTCTGCCTATGTCAAGACTAATAGCATAGAAAACAACTCTGTGTAGGCTTAGGGTTATATCCTTTTTTTCTGGGATGAAATCTTGCTCTGTGGTCCAGGCTGGAGTGCAGTGGCTTGATGTCAGCTCACTGCAACCTCTGTCTCCCAGGTTCAAGCAATTCTTGTGCCTCAGCCTCCCAAGTAGCTGGGACAACAGGCATGCACCAGCACGCCCTGCTAATTTTTGTATTTTTAGTAGAGATGGGGTTTTACTACACTGGCCAGACTGATCTTGAACTCCTGACCTCAGGTGATCTGCCCACCTCAGCATGCAAACTGCAAGGATTACAGGCATGAGCCACCATGCCTGGCTGGGTTACATCCTTTTATATTTCAAGTATAAAGATGTGCATGGCAATGGTAAGCATCACATTCAGGGCTACCATAAGGAGAAGTGATATGAAGAGGTAAGTGGGTCTTGGGTAGACCAGTAGTATCCTCTCTCTTCAACTGAGTGATGAGAGATGAGTTTTATTGTTCCCTTTTTCTGTTTTGGTATTTCCTAAGTCATCAAAAATTGGAGCAAAAAATCAATCACATGGTCACCCAGAGGAGGAATGACTTTTCTTCCTGGTCAGATCACTCCTCCAAGCCATGGCTGAGCTGTTTCTCTCTGGAAAAGGCATAGAGTCCCAGGTTCTGGTTCCAAGGAGTATCAGGTACTCCTGAGAGTCCTCCTGTTCTTGATTCCATACCGAATGGGCCTGAGTAGGGAGGTACCTAGCGCTCTGGGCCCCCCAGAAATGACTCTCACTGCCCCCGTGACCAGCCCTGACTGGCAGCACAGTCAAGTCATTAGGAGCGTGGGCTTGGGGAAGATGGCTGGCGGAAGTGGAGATGCCCAGAGAAGCTGCTTCCTAAGGTGATTGTGAGGATGAGACCGTACATGCAGGCATTTGACACAGTGCCTCACTCATAGCCAGCCCTGCAGAAGCAGTCACTCTACACTCTACTGTTCCAGCTCCCATGCAGGGAGGAAACACCAGGCTGGGAGGCAGGGGCCCTGGGTTCCAGCACTGGCCAGGTGCTGACCCAGTGTGCATGAGACCCTTCTTTGTTGCTGTTGTTGTTTGAGATGGAGTCTCCCTCTGTCACCCGGGCTGGAGTGCAGTGGCGTGATCTCAGCTCACTGTAACCTCTGCCTCCCAGGTTCAAGCGATTCTCCTGCCTCAGCCTCCCAAGTAGCTGGGATTACAGGCACCCGCCACCATGCCTGGCTAATTTTTTTGATATTTTTAGTAGAGATGGGGTTTCATCATGTTGGCCAGGTTGGTCTCAGTATCTTGACCTCATGATCTGCCCGCCTCAGCCTCCCAAAGTGCTGGGATTACAGGCGTGAGCCACCACGCCCAGCCGAGACTCTTCTTAACAGAGCACTCAGCACCTGCAAGGGAGGACCTATTAGGTGCTCAGGGACTCTCTAGAGTGAACAAGTGAGTCCTTATGCAAATGGGAGCTTGACAGTGAGGAATCCTGGGAAAAGACAGAGGTATCCATCAAAGAATGGCAGGGGAGGCTCCGATAAGAGCGCTCTGTCTGAAGACCCTCAGGGAAGAGTAGGGGCTCCAGTGGGGGATGCTGAGGGCAAGAGGGTTTTGTGATTTAAAAGTACATATATGTGAGGCTGAGCACAGGGGCTAACACCTGTAATCCCAGCACTTTGGGAGGCCAAGGCGGACAAATCGCTTGAGCTCAGGAGTTCAAGACCAGCCTGGGCAACATAGCAAGACCTCATCTCTACAAAGAATTAAAAAAAAAAAAATAGCCAGGCCTGGTGGCACACATCTGTAGTCCCAGCTACTTGGGAGGCTGACCAGGAGGATTGTGTGAGTCCAAGAAGCAGAGGTCACAGTGAGCCAAGGTCACGCCACTGCACTCTAGCTTGGGTGACACAGCCAGACACTGTTTCAAAAAAAAAGTACACATATGTGTATTTGTGTGTATATTCATGTATATATGCTCGTACATGTATCCATGCATATACTTGTGTTTGTAGTCATATATATACTTGTATATACAGTCACATGTACTAATACGTGTATTTGTATACATACATACATACATGTATAGTCTGTTTTAAAGTAGAAAGTTCCATTAGGGTCGGGCAGGACCCTGGAGGCCCCCTTCAGGGGTAGACGCTGTCCTGGGTGTTTCCTGTCGGTACTCACAGCATCCCTTTGCGGAGTGGCATTCTCAGGATCATTCCTCCATTTCCCAGGTGGAGTAGCTGTGGTTCAGAGAGGTGAAGTGGATCACACAACGTCACCTTGGTGGTGATCACAGCGTTTTAACCATGGCAAGCCAGAGTCCTCTCTCTGGCTGTGCTCTAAGATGGCAAGGAGCAGTCATCCCAACTATCCCTTCATTTTATTTATCTGCAGCACTTCTCATGCTCTGGAATTTGCTCCCAGTCTCTGTGTCCCCAGTGTAAACTGAGGCCCATGGAGGACGGGCTTGTCTGTCTTCTCTGTGGCTGTTCTCCAGCGTCCAACAGGGCAACTCCCGCTTATTTATTCTTAATTCACGTTCGTGGAGCATTTAATCCTCCCACTTATTTGCAGTGGTGTTAAGCATAGTTCCACAGGTTGAGGCTGGAACCCGGGTGGGTCTGAATTCTCAGCCTCCAGGCTCTGTGCCTCCGCCCACCCACGCACTCCCCAATGTGCTCCAAATCAAGAGGAGGCTGAGCCATTTCCGGAAGCCCACTCAGCCTCTGACTTTGAGGCTCCTGGACCCCACAGCTGGCTCTGAGCCCTTGCTTCCGCCCATCCCTCGTACAATTCCTCAGCCAATCCTGATACTCTCCTTTCAAAGTATTTCCAGAATCTAACCACTTCTCCATCTCTACTGCTGTGCCCTGGCCCAAGCCATCCCCATCTCATCCCCAGGCTATGGTGCCACACGGACTCAAGCCCTGCCCTTCCCTGCCCTTCTGTTCTTTTTTTTTTTTTCCTTGACAGAGTCTCGGTCTATTACCCAGGCTGGAGTGCAGTACAATCGTGCAATCTCCGCTGACGGCAACCTCCTCCTCCTAGATTCAAGCGATTGTCATGCCCCATCCTCCTGAGTAGCTGGGACTACAGGTACGCACCACCATGCATGGCTTTTTTTTTTTTTTTTTGTATTTTTAGTAGAGATGGGGTTTTACCATGTTGGCCAGGCTAGTCTTGAACTCCTGGCCTCAAGTGATCCACCCACCTCGGCCTCCCAAAGTGCTGGGATTACAGGAGCCTCCTGTTCTTTACGCAGCAGTCTGTTCAAACTCCAGTCCACTCATCTCATGCTCTGCTGAAAACTCTCTGTTGGCTCCTAACACACTGAGTAAAATGCAGAGCCCAGCCCTTTCCACGGCCCACAGGGCCCACCAGGGCTCCCTCAGTGACCTCTTCCCCTGGCATTTGCTGGTTCTGATTGAGGGACAGTGTCCCTGTGGGTTCACACACATGCACACACTCGTCATCATTCTCTACTCCCCACCTCTGCTTTATTTGCCCCCAACATTCACTATCCCACAACACATCCTACTTCCTTCTATCTCCCTCCATGCACAGAAACTCTCTGAGGGCAAGGCTGAAACACTGCCTAACACAGAGCAGGAGCCCAATCAATATTGGTGGAAGGCCAGACAGAATATGAGTTCAGGAAACATTTGTTGAATGAATGAATGAAAACAAACCGACTCTCCAAGTTAGGAGTTATTATGGCATGTCACATGCAGAGAATCAGTGACTAACTTAGCAAGGGTTTCTGCTCATACTAGGAATAAATATGAGGGTTGGAGGCCCAGGGCTGATGGCCAATTTTCTGGGGTGGTGAAGTTCTCCCTGGTGATATTCTTTTCCATCTTTGTATTGTGAGAAAGCATTGCTTCCCCACCAGGGACTTGGATGCTGAGATTCTAGGGGAGGTACTGAGGTAGGAACACAGCTCCAGAACCCACTGAAGAAATCTTCGGAATATAGCTAAATCTGGTGAAACACATCAGCAGTGTCTGGGTCCGTGCAAAGCAGGTGTTGCTGTGGTAACAAACAAACCCCCCAACCTTGATGGCTCAGACCAGTAACAGTTTATTGCTCACTGACATCACCAATGCAATGGGCAGAGGGTAGGGGTTCTTCTCCACACAGTCACTCAGAGACCCAGGCTCCAACCACAGTAAGGCTCTACTTTGTCCAATGCATGCTTCCAAGTTCCCTACAGAGAGGGAAGAAAGAGAAGGACCATGCACGGGAGATATTTTATGGCCCAAGCCTAGAGTGGTGGACATCCCTTCTGCCCACATTCTATTAGCCTGCCTAGATGGAGTTGTACTTTTCATCTACCTAGATGAAATGTACTTTTCCTGTAAGCCCAGACGAGAAATGAGATGGTCTAGGGAGCATATGGCATTGTCTGTGCCACACCAAGGAAGGGTGGGACGCTTGGTCTCCAGGAGCCACAGACAATGTGGTTATGACCAGGTTTCCTGTGAGAGCCTTGCCTGGGACTCTGAGTCCAGCTCTATCTGCTGGTCTGGTGAATGCCAGTCTCCTGGGTGAAGAAACTGACATGCCTGAGAGAAGGGGAACCTGGAGACAGAGGCTGGAATGTGTGTTTGACTGAGAGGAGGGTTTCTGGGGGGCAAACAGCAAGGAACTGGGGACAGGAACAGCAGCTCAGAGAATGGTCCCAGAATGAGATACCAGGTCCTACTGTAGAAAATGTCTACCACCTACTTATCCCTGGATCTTTTGGGGATTTGGGACTCTGAGCTCAGAAGGGTGCTGCTCTGTGTGAGCCTTGAGCACTGCATCTTTGGAGGACGCCAGAAGCAGTGCCTGGGCGGAACAGCTCTGGTCTTATGCACAAGGGCAGTTGGGGAGGGGGCCAGGTAAGAGCACTGCCCTCAGGTGGCTGCACAGATGAGGCAGGAATGAGAAGACTGGAATCAAACAACAGAAGCGCCATGGAATGCCTTCCCCAAGACTCCCAGAGTAAACCACGGAGACTTAAAAGGTAATTGGAAGCTGAGCCATGGCTGTTTATGAGGCCTCACTGTATCCACAGGCTACGGACCTGGCATTTGATGTGCTAGATGGGAAGGGAACTCTGATTATTGTGGCCTCTGCCATTTATCCTGAACAAGCCCAAATGCCCAGTGCAGTCCTCAGGCCAGTGATGTCATGTGGCCGGAGCAGGTGAGGTGGAAGACAAGGAGAGGGAAGATGCGTTCCCACGGGCTCACCATTAATCCCAGCTGGGACATCTCCCCTGTTTTGGTTTTGCACAGGGACAGAGTCAGTCCTGACTCCCAGCCTACCTGCCTGGGGTCCAACCTCCTGCCTCTCCCCTGCCAGCCCCCTAAAGGGCCAGCCTTGTCCCTGCCTCCCGTAACAGTTGGGTCCCACCACACCCTTCACGCTGAACATCGCCATTAAGCCACCCTGCCTGTCTCTTTCTTGCCAGTCCTCATGGAGAGCATAGAGCTGGGGACAGTGAGGGACTATGTTGACTTCTCTTCCCGGGTCCACAAGGGGCGTGGTTTCAAAGGCAAGAACTTCCCAGAGCCATACCTCCATCCACCTCCTCATCCAGGAGCCCAGAGTTCTTTGTCTAACTTTCCTGTGCGCAGGAAAAGTAGACAGCCCAGGTGGGGTTCCTTTGCTTCCAAAGCCCCCCAAAAGCTCTGAGGGAGGAGGCTTTAAATGCGGGCCAGGCAACCAATCCAATATCAGAGTCAAAGATCAGTCACTCCAGCGGAAGTTTGGAAGAGCTCCTCTCACTGGACAAGAACTTAAATGGGGTGGGAGTAACTCCGGGCTTAAATTCCCGCTACTCAGTTACCTATACGGATTTCCCACTCTGGGTCCCCTCCCACGACAGCAGGGGAGCTCTCTCTCTCTATTTCTCTTTCTCTCTCTGTCTTCCTAATAAATCTCTTTTCTACAAAACTCTCTGGATCCAATACTTACTTGAACAAGCTCACTGGGCCACCAGGGCCCTCTCCCCATTCTTGGGTGAGTGAGGCCCAAGGACCTGGGAAAACACATCCAATCGGGGAACAGTGAGCGTCTTTGGAACACCCTCATAGTCCTGTTCCTGTTACCCAGTTACAATAGGAACTTAGAGAGCAAGATGACGACCCACTCACCCCTAAGGGATCACAATTTTCAGAGCAAAAAAGATGCTGCTGTGTACAGCAAAGGGATGTCAAGTTGCCCCAGGCGATGGGAAAGGAATTCATGCTCAATGATGACAGGGATGATTAGCAGTGATGGTAATGATGCCTATCAAGGGGCTTGGCAGCACTCTTTCTGAGCAGTGCCCTCCTTCTTTCACCTTGAACCCCAAACAGGGCAGGCCAGCCCTCTCCAGACCTCTTAGAGTCAGGCTAAGCACCAGGACCACCCATCTCACAAACACTGAGGCAGGAGTTGTGCCAAATCTTTACACTTCTTTATCTTTGAGGGATCATGGATACCCTTGGGAATTTTATGAAAGCTGTGACTCCCTCCCTAGGGGAAAGAAAGCATATGTTTAGCTCATTGCAGATTTTGTGTACAATTTCAATAATTTCTCGAGGTTTTAAAAATCCACCCATGAACTCTTTAGGGGTTCCTGAATATATTAATTCATTCCATCACTCAAGAAACATCTATTGTGTCTACTAATAAGTGGCTCGCTGACCGTTTTCATCTGCAGTTAGCTTCATCAAGGTTGCACTCGGAATCATCTACAAAAAAAGCACCTGTGTCCAAGCCAGCACAATTTTCAACACTGACTGCACACTGGAATTACCTGGAGAGCTTTTTAAAATTCTATTGCCAAAGCCTTACCTTAGACCAATTAATTGTGAACGTCTGGGGTTGGAACCCAGGCATCCCCGGGTGAACCCAGTAAGTAGCCAAGGGCAAAAACCACTGTCTTAGAAAATCTTGGTCAGATGCAGTGGCTCCTGCCATCCCAGCACTTTGGGGGACCAAGGCAAGGAGGATTACTGGGCAACATAGCAAGACTCCATTGCCACAAAAAAAGAAAGATTTTTGTCAAGTGAATAAAAAAGAAAGAAAATCCAAACATGTTTTTTGGAAGTTCCCTAGGTGGTGATGGACATAGCAAGACTCCATTGCCACAAAAAAAGAAAAATTTTTGTCAAGTGAATAAAAAAGAAAGAAAATCCAAACATGTTTTTTGGAAGTTCCCTAGGTGGTGATGGACACCCCAGGGTGGTTCATTTATTCATTAAATCAACATCTAGTGAGCATCTACAAGGTGTCAGATGCTGTGCTGGGCCTCAGCGGCAGAGCAGAGAATAAGAAATCAGAATCTCTGCCCTCATTAAGTTTACATTCTGGCGAGGAACTGGCAATGAATAACCAATACATAATTCATTCATGTCCCAAGGAACATCAGTTAGGAAGTGGCATAAAGAATGACAGAGGGGGCCGAGTGCGGTGCGTTATGCCTGTAATCCCAGTACTTTAGGAGGCTGAGGCGGGCGGATCACCTGGGGTCAGGAGTTCAAGATCAGCCTTGCCAACATGGTGAAACCCCATCCCTACTAAAAATACAAAAATTAGATGGCCATGGTGGCACATGCCCATAATCCCAGCTATTCAGGAGGCTGAGGCAGAAGAATAGCTTGAACCTGGGAGGCAGAGGTTGCACTGAGCAGAGATCGTGCCATTGCACTCCAGCCTGGGCAACAGAGTGAGATTCTGACTCAAAAAAAAAAAAGGATACCAGAGAGTAAAGCACCCTGGGGGGTGAAAACAGTCAGTGTCAAGGCCCTTGCAGCAGGTAAGAGCATGAAATATTAAAACCGTGTTCTCCAAAGAGCTAAAGAAACCACCAACAGAAATTCTTGAATTTGCAGGAAGGCAAATAAAAAAAGAAACAACCTGAAACTCCTTTCACTTAAAACTGACTGAAATCAGCTGGAACCAATATGGCTGACTGGAGTCAATGCAAGACAAGCTTGCTGAGGTCACAGCCAAAATTTCCACTGCATGTTTCACACTAACTCCTCCCAGATTTGCACTGGACCCATGAGGAGGCAGGAAGAGATAACTGCGCATGCCCCAGGTCTTCCCAGCCCTCACTTCCTCTTGCACCAATCACCTACTAATCTCAGAATCTGCTCCGTAAACCTTTTCTAATAAAATTACTGCCTTAAAGCCAGCACAGGGAGAGAGATTTGAGCTGACACCTGCTTCCTTCTGAGTCAATTTGCAATAAAAAGCTTTTTTCAGAAACCCAGTTTCATAGTGTTGGGGTCCAGTGCATCAGGCTGTGAGTCTCTTTTGCAGTAAGAGTGCTCAGCCTGGTTGGACATCTGAGGTGAGAAAGGGGCAGGGCAGGGTATGTGATGAGGTCAGGAGAGCCAGACCAGGCCAGAGCCTTGATGATCTGGCAAGGAATTGAGGTTATACTCCTGACTGCTTTGTTCCCTTCTGTTTTCAAAACCACTCTGCAGGCCAGGTGTGGCGGTTCATGCCTGTAATCCCAGCACTTTGGGAGGCTGAGGCGGGTGTAACACGTGAGGTCAGGAGTTCAAGACCAGCCTGGGCAACATGGCAAAATGCCATCTCTACTAAAAATACAAAAATTAGCCAGGCATGGTGGTGGGCACTTGTAATCCCAGCTACTTGGGAGGCTGAGGCAGGAGAATTGCTTGAACCTGAGAGGCAGAGGTTGCAGTGAGCCAAGATCATGCCACTGCACTCCAGCCTGGGCGACAGAGTGAGACTCTGTCTCAAAAAAAAAAAAAAAAAAAAAAAAGATAACACCACTGTACAAAAGCCTGGGTGACAGAGCAAGACTCCATCTCAAAAACAAAAAAACAAAAAATAGTTAAACACACACACACACTCAGCAAGCACGCAGAGACTCGGGAAAGAAGAAACTTGGCTCATAGGAAGTTCAGCTGGGACACACACCTGAGGCCCCTGACCTGAGGACTGGCCACAGGCTCCTCAGAAAGGCTTCCAGGAGGGTGATCCCCACCCCCTCTGGCCATAAGTTCCTTTGTGCCCCACTCCCATCCTCCAGGCCAGGCCACTGATGTCACTGGTGACAGGACAGCATTGTTCTCCCTCCCACCCCCACCTTTACCTCACAAGTCCCATCACCATGGGAACTGAGCCAGCCAATCAGAACACAGAGTTTTCAAGGGGCAGCCTTATATATGGAGTCACCTCTCCCCAGACAGGCCACAGCCAACATTCAGAGGCCTCCCAGGCCCCCTCCCCCTGGATAAACCACTTCAGCTGCCCCCCATTTTTCTTGAGGGAGAAAAAGGGGAATCCTCTGTCCGGAATGCCCAAGAAGGAGAGCCAAGCCCACAGTCATCTGGCTTAGAGCCCCGGCCCCCCGCGTGGCCACACAGTGCAGGAGCGGCTCAGGAGCCCCAGAAAGTGTCCGGCAGCAACCTCAGCGTCACCCAGAACAGCGAAAGCCATGTGTCCAGCGTGCAGCACCCATGGCCAGAGGACTGCAGCCACGCCAGCCTGAGCAGCGGGTACGCAGGGGACAAGGAGGGCAGTGACATCAGCTTAGTGGGCAGCCGCCGGAGGGTGCGGTTGAACAGAAGGCTCAACACCCCCATGCCCAGCACCCAAACGGGTCAGCTGGGCTCCACAGACTCTCCCAGCTGCCTAAAGAGCCGGCTGACTGGCCCTGCCCACAACACCGAGCAGACTGGAGGGCAAGAGTGAGGCCAGCCTGCCGGGCAGCGGCAGCGGCAGCCCATCCAGTGCCAGCCTGTCCAGTGCCAGCTTCATCAGCTTGGGCAGCAGTGCCCTCACCTACCAGGTGAGCAGCGGGCTGCTGACTTCCACGGCCAGCCTGCCCTCCACCCAGGCCAGCAGCCATCAGAGCGTCAAGCTGGAGGGCAGTGCCCAAAACGGGCAGAGCAGCCACACCAGTGTGCAGGAGGACAAGACGGGCGGCAACACGAAAAGCAGTGAGCAGGTCACCAAGGGTGAGCAGCCTGCCCAGGCGTGCGTGCCTCTGTGAGCATCCTCTCCAGCAGCCAGGGCCTCTCAGAAAGCGGCACAGGGCCCGGCGAACCCAGGCTGCACCCAGAGTGGTTATTCCCAAAACAAATAGGAAAGGTCTTTTCAAAAGCGCACACTGACTGCGTCGACCATCAGTGGGCAGTCCCATCTGTAGCAACAAGCATCAGCGGGCAGGCCACCTGTAGCAGGAAGGATCTATGCTGACCCCTGTCTGTCCTGGGAATGCAGGCAGTGAGGAGACTGTCTATAATGAGAACCACTGTTGACAGAAGAGCTGTAGTAACAGGATTCACCAATGCTGAGGCCACGTGTGTCAAAACAGCGAGGGGTAACAATATCAAGACTTTGAACTTCAGTGACGAGCCATCTACAACAAGATCCATCAATGGCAAAACCATCTGTAGTCAGCAGCATCCTGGTGGGACCCCCCAGTATCAAAACTCATCCGTGGCGACAGCTGTTCTCAATGGCAAACGCTGACGATATTAAGAACAGTCACGAGTTAGAACCTTCCATGATGAAACCATCCTAAATGATGAACACCATCTACAACCAACACCAATCACGACGAGCTCAGAAGAAACAAGCTGCAGCCGTGGTTGGGACTGTCCATACCAGGAGCCATCTGCAGTGAGCACCATGCTTGGGAGCCACGTCTACAGGAAGCTCGGTCCCGGCCAAGCTCTGCACCACATGCTGTCCACCATGGCCACCGCCCACAGAAGCACTGGCGAGACAGCCACGGTGCTTAGGGAGCACCTTCACGACTCTCAGCTCCCCCTAGAAGCACAGCCCAAGTGACTGTCACCAGGGAAGGGCCATCAGGAGTGGCCAGGGATGCCACCAGCCCACAGGAAGCAGGTCTAGAGGGAACATTAGAGGGTTGTGTAAAGGGCGCTCCATCCCTGAAGAGCGCCAGTCTTCTTTTTTGAGCACCAACTCTGGGCAGCTTCAGCCCAGAATCCTCCCAGGAGCAAGGGCTTCCTGATGCCTCATTCATGTCAGGAAAGGAGGCCAGGAGCCATCCTGTGTTGAGATAGCTGAGACGGTGACAAGCGCTTCATGGTGACAGAGCCCAACCCGGCCGGGAACGGCTGCCACGGGGAAGCTCGGGAGCACTTCCTGAGCACTGCCTCAGCGGATGGGAAGGCCAAAGTCTCTGCCCCTTTCTTACTGGGGACACTAAACCCCCTCCCTGGGCTGACCTCACAGACATTGAAGTGAGTCTGTCCATAAAGGAAAAGAGGCCGGAGGCCACCATGAAGACATCCACTAGGTACCAGAAGGAAAGCTGAGGGGGCAACAAACACAATAAATGGTGTCTGGAGAGGTCATACGTGTGTGGGTCTGTGTGTGCGTTCCCGGCCGAGCTCACAGGAGGGGTGGGCCACAGACACACTAAAGAACCATGGAGAGAGTTGGGCATGGCTACCGACTCTGCCACTGCTGAGCTGGCCATCTGGGTAAAATACTTTAACTTTCGAAGCCTCGGTTTCCTCATCTGGAAAATGGGGGCAGTAACCCCTATCTCATACGTAGGATGGTTATGCGGATTCCATGAAAATGTATATCAAGATCAAGTACCCAGCAAGGGATAGGTACTAAAGTAATGTATTTATTTCCTTTTTCTTTTCTTTTTTTCTTTTTATTTTTTAACTTTCAAGTTCAGGGACACATGGGCAGGATGTGAAGTTTTGTTACACGGGTAAATGTGTGTCAGGGGGTTGTTATACAGATTATTTCATAATCTAGGCATTCACTGTAGTATCCATTAGTTATTCTTCCTGATTATCTCCCTCCTCCCACCCTCCACACTGAAAGGTCCCAGTGTGTGTTGCTCCCCTCTATGTGTCCATGTGTTCTCATCATTTAGCTCCTCCATCTAAGTGAGAACATGCAGTACTTGGTTTTCTGTTCCTGCCTTACTTGGCTAAGGATAATGGCCTCCAGCTCCATCCATGCCCCTGCAAAGGGCATGATCTCATTCTTTTTTATGGCTGCATAGTACTCCATGGTGTATCATTTTTCTTATAGGTAAAATGAGCACAATGGTTTCTGTCTTGCTTCACAAGCACAGAAAGGCTAGTCACTGCTAATATGCAGAAAAGGTTATTGACCAAAACAAAGAAAAAAGAGCCACTGCATCTGCTGGGAGGTGAGATATTTTGGCAGAGGGTCTTGGTTTCAGGAAGGAGTTACTGGTTCTGGGTGTGAGGGAACCACATGTCTCTTCTTCTCAAGTATAAGCACCCCTTTTGAGAAACTCCTCCCTCACTTTTCTCCAGACAAAGTCACTCAGCAGGGCCTGAGCACCCATGACCCAGGGCAGATGAGAAGGGCTTCCCACTTCTACCCAAAGAGCCTTAGTCATGTGGAGTGGCTACAACAAAATACTATATACTAGGTGGCTTACAAATAGAAATTCATCGTTCACAGTTCTGGAGGCTGGCAAGTCCAAGATCAAGGTGCCAGTGGATTCAGTGTCTGCTGAGGGCCCAGCTGTGCTCCTAGACAGCCATCTTTGCACCGTGACCTCACATGGTGGAAGGGGTGAGGGAGCTCTCTGGGGTCTCTTTTGTGAGGGCACTAATCTCATTCACAGGGGCCCTACCCCCATGACCTGATCACCTCCCAAACGCTCCACCTGTTCATACCACCACCTTGAGGGAATAGATTTCAACATAGGGATTTCGTGGGGACACAAAAGTTCAGTCCATAATACCAAGAGAGCCCCTGTGTTCTGCAGACATCTCTGGGAGAAGCTTGGCCACCTTATTTCCCCCCAACATAGCCCTCCCCTCCCCTAAGAACCTTCTCTAGTTTCCTCATCTCAGAGGAGAAAGTAGAGCACACAGGAGCGAAGTTATGGGCACAGCGGTGTTAGCCGCCTGCACCTCGGACCCCCTCAGCCTGGAGGCCACAGGCTCTTCGGACACAGCACAGCCAAAACCAAGATGAGCACCTCCCCCGGCCGCCTCTTTCACGTCCCTTCTCAGCAGATGGCACCATCACGTTGCATTTGTCCAAGCTGGGACGTCACGCTTGAGTCCTCCTCCCCCTGTCTCAGCCTGATGTCCCCTCAGTCCCTAAACACCTCTCCACCTCCACTGCTGACCCCTAGCCCACCTTTGCCTCCCCCTAGAACAGTGGTTCTCAACCCTGGCTGTACATCAGAGTCAGCGGGGGTTGTGGGGGAACATTTACAAAGTACACGTGCATAGCCTCCTCCAGCAACTCGGCCTGTGCATCGTCTTTAATCAAATTCCCCAGGTGATGAAAGTGTTCAGACTCGGACTGAGAGATGCCACTGACCTTGATCTCTTCCTCCTGGAATCCACTTTCAATCCTGGGGGTCAAAACCGACACCACTGAGGGGCCAGGAAGGGAATAGAATATGAGGGAGGGAATGGAGGGGGCAAACTGGGAAGCCCGTGTCTTGTCTAGAGAGGCCAAAAATCCAGAATTCTGAGTAAAATCTCCTGGTTCTAAAACACTGGCCACAAATTCAAACTCTTCCAAAAAAATTATAACACAAATAGAAACATTTCTAAAGGCCCATGTGCCCAACAGCTTCCGCTTTTTTGGGAGGGACAAAGTCTTACTCTGTTGCCCAGGCTGGAGTGCAGTGGTATGACCTAGGCTCACTGCAACCTTTGCCTCCCAGGTTCAAATGATTCTCCTGCCTCATCCTCCCAAGTAGCTGGGATTACAGGTGCCAGCCACCACACTCAGTTAATTTTTGTATTATTAGTAGAGACAGGGTTTCACCATGTTGGCCAGGCTGGTCTCCGACTCCTGACCTCAGGTGATCCACCCACCTTGGCCTCCCAAAGCACTGGGATTACAGGCGTGAGCCACTGCGCCCGGCCTGGCTTCTGCTTCTAAACATGGAACAGAATCATCTCTCTGAAGCAAATATATACTTATATTCCTCAACTGCTTAAAAACTCTCATTTTCCTACCATCCAAAGCAGCATTGACACGCATTCAAGGCCCAACACAAACGGACCCAAGTAAGTTTTCCCTGCCTCACCTCCTGCCACTTGCTCCCATGCACCATCTCAAACCTGATTTCAAGCCTCTGTGCCCTTTGCACGTGCTCTTTCCTCTGCCTGGCATAATTTACACACAGTAAGATTCACCCTCTTCAGTGTACAATTCTATGATTTTTTTTTTCTGAGACAGAATCTTGCTCTCTTGCCCAGGCTAGAGTGAAGTGGTGTAATCTCAGCTCACGGCAACCTCCGCCTCCTGGGTCCAAGCAATACTCCTGTCTCAGCCCCTCGAGTAGCTAGAATTAAAGGCACCCACCACCACGCCCAGTTTATTTTTCTATTTTTAGTAGAGACAGGGATCTCACCATGTTGACCAGGCTAGTCTCGAACTCTTGACCTCAGGTGATCTGCCTGCCTCAGCCTCCCAAAGTGCTGGGATTACAGGTATGAGCCACTGCACCCGGCCTACTTCTATAATTTTTGACACATGCACACATACCATCATGTATCCCCCACCACAATCAGAATACCAAACAGTTCCATCACTCCCCATAAATTCCCTCATGCCCCTCAGAATAATCCTTCCTCCCATTTCGGCAACCACGGACCAGTTTTCTGACTCAGAATGTCATATACATGGATTCATCCAGTGTGGATGGAGGTGCGTGAGCCTGGCTTTTTTCACTTAACATACATAATGCGCCTGTGACTCACGCATATTGTTGATGTGCACGGCTGTGTGGTGTTCCACAGCTTATCAGTTCTCCAGTTGGAAGGCATTTGGATTGTTTCCAGTTTGCGGACATGATGAAGCTGCTGCAAACATTCATGAACAGGTTTTTGTGGGAACATAAATTCTTCATTTCATTTGGATAAATACCTAGGAGTGGGATCGCTGGGTGGCGCAGTATGTTTAACTTCATCAGAAACTGCCGAATCACTTTCTAAAGTTGGCTGTAACGTTACTTGCCTACACTTTGCATTTGTCAGAGTTTTATGTTTTTTGTTTGTTTGTTTTTCTTTCCTTTTTTTTTTTTTTTTTTTTTGATACACGGTCTTGCTCTGTCACCCAGGCTGGAGTGCAGTGGTGCGATCACAGCTCACTGCAACCTCAAACTCCTAGGCTCAGGCAATCCTCCCACCTTAGCCTCCCCAGGTAGCTAGGACTGCAGGTGCATGCCTTCATGCCTAATTTTGTACATCATTTATTTTTGTTTCTCTATGTTGCCCAGGCTAGTCTCAAACCTCTGGCTTCCGGCAATCTTCCTGCCTTGGCCTCCCAAAGTGTTGAGATTACAGGTATGAGCCAACATGCCTGGCCCTGGCTTTTCGTTTTAACCATATATGAGGGTGATTTGTATCAGTCTCCCATGATTAACCTCATTTTACATATAGAGAAACTGAGGCACAGAGAGGCCAACTCTGTGTAAGCAAGTGACAGGGCTGGGGTTTGAATCCAGACAGCCTGGCCCCAGAGTCCGTGATCTTAGCCATTGTCATCTCTGCCCTCCCTCTCTGCTTTGGGAACTGAAGGCCCCCAGCACACCCAGGCAATAGGCCACACCCAGATCCAGAGCCCCCAGTTCACTGTTTCTTATCTCAGGTCAAGCGTGGTGGCTTTCACCGCCTGGTACACGATGGTGTATGTGTCCGCCTCCCTAAGGGGTGGTGCCAACCCCTACCCTTCTCTGTTTCCTAGATGCCTACTTCTATACCAGCAGCAACAGCGATTCCCAAATGAATGAATGAGTCAGCATGTTGGAAATAGATGCTTGGTGCCACAAAGAAAAATTAGCACTGAGACAACGCAGTTTTTACTTCCTGGACTGCAGGAAGGGTATTCTCACCAGCCATCTTGCCACAAGAGTACCCCTCCTGCAGTCCCAAATGAATGAATGAGTGATCACATGAATGAAGGATCAATAGCTGCATCAGAGGAAGAGAGCCAGGTCCATTCTGGGCTTGCTGTTCAGTGGCTACAGCCCACTGCCCCAAAACAAAGGTTAAACAATGCTCAGTGTGGACGCCGGCAAGCCCCAGGGCCTCTCTATCCTCCCCTAGCTGTGCACCCAGCAGGTACATCTCAGCCTGGCTCTCTCCCATGGCAGCACGGGGGACCGAGCAAGCAGTTGAAGTGAGGACCATTTTTCAAGCCGGTGCGGTGATTTTTTCTTTCCTGTCCACTAGCTTGGCATTCGGGGTGGCAGCAGGGCTGGAATGATGGGTTGGCTGCAGGCACCCTCTCCTGAATTATTAACTGGGCTGGGGAGAGAGTTGCTTATCAATGCTGTCCATCCAGAGGACCGCAGCAGCCCTTGGACTTCAAACAGGCCTGGAACAGGCAGGCAGGAAAGAGAGGGATTTGGCCGATGGACCTCCCATGCTTAATGAATCAGAGGCCTCTTCCCGAGTGCTCTTTGGCTGCTATCGCCACCTGGGAAGGGGCTCGTCTTTTGTATTCTTCACACTGTAGTGCTTGTTTCTGTTAGATTCAGGCTCTTGACCTCTCCTCTTGTCCCCACTCCAAAACCGGTGGATGAAATAGATCAAGTCTGCCAAATACGGCCTATTGTGAGCCAGGAGCTTGCTGGCTATGCCAGATTATTTTTCAGTGTCTCATCATGGGCAGGGAAGCAGGAAGAGGGTGTCTTAGGTTGAGTTTCCTAGAAGCAGAACCTGAGATGGGAATTCTTGAGAGTTATTAAGGGAGGGTTCCAAGGAGAAGGAGAGTGAGGCAAGCAGGATGGGAAAGAAAAGGGGTTAACCAATGGTGTGGTCTCAGCTGGACCCTGGCCTCAGCCTGATTCCACAAGAGCTCTGGGGTGCGATTTTCACATGTGTCTGCTTCCCCTTTGGCCTTCTCCGCCATATTGTGAGGCAGCACAATAGCCCTCACCAGAATCCAGGACCATGCCCTTGAACTCTCCAGCCTGCAGAACCATGAGCTAATTTAATCACTTTTCTTTATCGGTCTTACATTTTCTGTTACTGCATCACAAAATGAACTAAGACAATGGCCATTCTGGCCTCATCACAAACCACTTTTCTCTCACTCTCCGTGGTTTCATCATCTCAGATCCACTCACCACAGAGCATTTGCATCAGCAGTTCCTCTAGCTAGAATATGCTCTGCCCTCTTCACCTGGTTAATTCCTACTCTTCCTCAACTCAACTCTCATGTCTCTCAGACTCAGACCTCAACTCCCATGTCCCTTCCCTGGGAAAGGTTTCCCTACCCCCCCACCCCCGATAGATTCAATCCCCCTGAATACATTGTCAGGGGGATTGAATCGCACCATGTCCCTCTCTCTCATAGCACTTAATTATAGTTACAACTTTACACTCATTTGTATGATTCTTTAACTAAAACCTGCCTCTGTAATGAGCCTGTAACTCTAAAAGGGCAGGGACTGTGTCTCTTTTGCTTCCTGCGGTACTCCTAAAACATATAATTACGGCTTTTCACAGTAGGGGTATCATGTCAGAAGCATCTAAAACTATGCCTTGCATACAGTAGATGCTCAATAAACACTTGAATGAATGAGCTGGATCTGAGCATTGCAAAGACTATCCGGTAGAGACTAGTCAGACCTTGATTGTAATGTTAGTTCTTAAAATACAAATAATAATTAAATGAGAGCCATTGGAAGTTGGAATTATCACACGCACACGCACACGCACATACACACTCTAAGTTTAGCGACTTGATGGCTTCCAAAGGTCTTAAACATGACAGTTGACAGACTTAACACTTGGGCTCACTAGAAGTCCCTAGGGCCGCTTGCTCTTAATAGATCGTCAGTTGTGGTTTGTGGAAACCTGCCCAGAATCACTCTCTTTCTCCCTTCCTTCCTTTCTTTTTCTTTTTTTTTTTTTTGGAGACATGATCTCACTCTGTCACCCAGGCTGGAGTACAGTAGCACAGCCATAGCTCACTTCAACCTCTTCCTCCCAGGCTGAAGTGATCCTCCCACCCCAGCCTCAAAGTAGCTGGGACTACAGGTGTGCACTACCACACCCAGCTAATTTTTTTTTTACTTTTTGTAGAGACCAGGTTTCATCATGTTGTCCAGGCTGGTCTCAAACTACTGGATTCAGTGATCCACCCACCTCAACGTCCCAAAGTACTGGGATTACAGGAGTGAGCCACAATGCTCAGCCTTCTTTCTTTTTTTAATAAAGACAGGGTCTCACTCTGCCACCCAGGCTGGAGTGCAGTGGTGCAATCATAGCTCACTGCAGCCTCAAACTCCGGTGCTCAAGCCTCCCACCTCACCCTCTAGAGTGGGTGGGACTACCACCATGCACGGCTAATTTGTTTTTATTTTTTGTAGAGACAGGGTGTCCCTGTGCTGCCCATGCTAGTCTTGAACTCCTGGTCTCAAGTAATCCTCCTGCCCTGGCCTCCCAAGTAGCTGGGATTACAGGTCACTGTGCCCAGGTTTAGAATCTTTTTCTTTCTGGTGAAAATATTTCACAAGCATCTCACATCAACCACATGAGCAAAGCATGGTCTCATTCTAACCCTGGAATTCAGAGTGCTCAGATAGAATAGACTCTGAGTTCAGAATCCCTGGGCACAATCTTGGATCTGCCACGCACTAGCTGTATGCCTTGTAGCATGTCTTAAACAACCTTCTAAGCCTCAGTGTCATCATCTGTAAAATGGGGATAATAATAGCATCTCCGAGGGTTATGAAGAGTAAACAAGATCGTTTATGCAAAATGCTTGGCTCGGTGCACATAGTAGGCCTGCAACCAATGGCAGCCATTGTTACAATGGATCCTAGACTGACATGAATCTCCATAAGGGCAGCTCATAGCTCAGGTTGTTAACTTGTCTTTCTGTCCCTTCCCCAACCCCCCAGCCTCTAGCTCAAGGCCTGGCACAAAGTGGAGGTCAATGAATGTTTGTGAGTGAAGAAATGGGAACCTGAAGAGAAACGAAGGAATTCAGCTCCTTCGCTCATTCAACATTTGCTTGGTGTATAACCCTGTGCCCTGTGTACCAGATGGCAAAAACCAAATAAGAATTAGACACTATTTCTGCCCTCAAGTTGCTTAAAGCCTGGGCCAGAGGTCCAAATGCATCAGCTCATAAGAGATTTCACTTAAGGATCCAAACTGCCAGCTGACTGAGACCTGGAGGCACCCTTCCCATTCCCCCTGGCAGCAGCAGCTGAAGCTGAGTTCTCTTTCCCAACTACCTAATGTGTATGTGTCCTGGAAGCCTTAGAGTTGCAACCTCAGTCTGGAGGAAGAAGAAGGTGGCTAAATAGGGCAATAAAGGAGATCCTGCAGCTCCAGGAAAGACCTGAACCTCACGGGGAGGAGCATCTTACCCAGCCTGCGCAGGGAAGAGAGCGAAGAGGAGCCCAGGGAAAAGCAAAGACAGGCTCTGTTTCCACACTGGACACACACAGTCATGATGGGAGGTCAGTCCCCTTCCCTGGACTTCCATTCCCAGAGGTGCATGGAGAGGCTCTAGTAGATCAACAGACTAAGCATTTTTAGAAGTATTGAGCCTTCTCCCTACCCCTGCCACAAATGAAATTAGACACAGACAGAAGCAGAGTTACCTGGGGGCAGGTGAGACCAGGAGCAGAGCCAATCACATCCCCACTCCCCACATGTGGTCCCCTCGTGGAACCCGAGGCCCTGAGCTGCAGAGATCCAGGGAAACCCCTTAGAAAAGATGGCTCTGCCACTTGGCATTCTGAAACCACATTCCATCAGTCCCCACTGAGGCTCAAACCCAGACCCTGCAAACCCACAAGCACCCAGGCCCAGGCAGGTAACATAAGTGAGTGATGACCCCGGCCAGATAGACTTAGAAAAGCACCTTCAGTTGTATTCTTTCAACCCAGACACATTTGGTTTACATATCAAACTCTAACTATTCTTTATTTCCACCAAGAAATATGCGCTCTCCATTTTGTCTTGAAATAGATGGCTCTCTTGGTCTGTCTTCTAATTTTCTGCTTTTGATAGAGATGTGGGCATCAAGAAATGGTTCCCTTTCCTCTTTGCTTTGTAGAAGAAAAATGGTGATGCAAGGATGACGACAGACAGCAGCTGCCAGCAGCCTCAGGTCAGGGAAGCAACAGGGAGTGGTGGGGACTCTGGTGAACTGGAACATGCAGGCTTTGTCTGAGGGGCAGCTACCACCCAGCACAGGGAGATACTACCAGTGTTGCCATGAGATTTCACTTAAGGATCTAAACCGCCAGCTGACTGAGACCTGGAGGCACCCTTCCCATTCCCCCTGGCAACAGCAGCTGGAGCTGAGTTCTCTTTCTCAAAAATGCAGAAATCCAGACTTATTAGGAGAAATCTCCTGGTTTTTAAATACTGATTATTTTACCAGTCAGCTTGGGCTGCTATAACAGCTAGGTGATTTAAATAAACAAAAGAAACAGATTTTCTCTCCATTCTAGAGGTAAGAAGTTCAAGATCAAGGTGCCAGCACAGCAGGGTTGGTTTCCAGTGAGGCTTCTTTGTTTAGGCTTGCCGATGGCCATGTTCTCACTGTGTCTTCACATGGGTTAAGGGGCAGAGAGAGAGAGAGAGAGAGAGCTTGAGAGTGTAAGTTCTCCGATGTCTCTTCTTATAAGGGCACTAATCCCATCATGAGGACCCCACCTTCATAACTCCTCTAAATCTAATTACCTCCGTAAATCCCCATTTTCAAATACCATCACATCTCTGGTTGGGCCTTGCACATAGGAATTCAGGGGAACACGATTAGGTCCACGGCGTTGATTATTTCCAACTCTTCCTAAACAAAACACTGTTTTGTTCCAGCAAAACATATCTATACGTCCAGATTTATCGCAGGAACTACCAGCTTGAGACCTAAAAAGTCTGGCCTGTGAGGCCAGTTCTCACGGAGACTATTTGTCCTCCTACCCCCAAAATGGCAGAATTAAGTTTGAGCTGACAGCTGGAAAAGGAAGGCAACAGGGAGTGGGGATATTCTTCTTGGAAGCCTCCCGCAAACTCATTTCTGCTTTCTAGAGAAAATAGATACAATGGATGCACAGAAACAAGAAAGCAGCTTGAGACTGGATGGACTTTAGAAACATGAAAAATGATTTTCTCGGAAAAGATGGCATGCAATCAGTTTGAACAGGATGAGAAGGGTTTAAACCAACACCCTGGAGGTTTATATCAGGAAACAAGAACTACCAAGTTCTCCCTCCACACAACAGTCTTTCTAAAACAAATCCATTGGTGTTGCCAGCACCCTGTTTAATCCTTTAATGGCTCCCCATTGCCTTTGGGGTAAAGTCCAAATGCAAAGGCCTTGACTTAATTTTAAGGCATTGCAGAAAATGGCCTCTCATCCAGGTCCTCCCACATGTGCCCCAGGTCCCAATACAGTCCCTTTTCCTTCTCTCTCTTCAGGGGCTTTTTACACATGGTTCTTTCTACCTGTAGCGCTCATCTTCCCTTCTCTTCCTACTCTTCTCTCTCCATAGGATTCAATGCAGATGTCGCTTCCCCCAGGAAGCCCTCCCAGATCACACCCCAAGTTCAATTTGGGATCCTATTCTCTGCACTCTCACTGTACCACCTTCTTATCTCTACCTGGATTGTAATTATCCAAGTCCTTCACCATTTTCTCCACTGATGGAGACAATATCCCCAGTACTCGGCACAGAGCAGACATGCACCAAATGTGTGCTGAAGGAAGGAAGGAGGGAGGGCTGAACAACAGAATGGACCACCATTCTACACTCTGGGGTATAGTTCTCCCTGGGAACGAAATCCTCAGTGGCTTCTCAAGGTCCCTTCCATCATTCGGATCTCAAAGAGTCACAGTCGGTAACACTCAAAGGCAGGACTCTGACTCAGAGAGAGACTGAATATCAATGACCACACAGCCACATGCAGGCAAAATGGTGATGAGAATTCAAATCAAAGCTCTGCTGTGTTGCCAGCTCTTCCTACTCCCCAGATCTCCCCTTCCCATGGAGGAGTCAGGGAAACGTCGAGGTGACGGCTCAGTGGCTGTGGTGGGGAGGACAGACACAGAAGGTATCTTCTCCTCTAGGTCTTCACGGGCATCGGCCCCATGAATTATTCATCAGGAAATCAGCTTGAGGTAGTGTCTTAGTCTTAATTTTCAATTCCCCTAATGCTGGCCGATTCTCTGCTGAAAACTTCTCAATTATTAATGTATCTAAAACAATATTTATTTTCTCTGCATCTAGCAACAAGCAGAAGGCTCATAGCTAGTGATCCCGCTCTAAAATTCCCAGGGAGAGGCTCAACTTGCTGAGGATGTGTTTCAAAGGGTTGAGGGATGTGTTAGGCTGCAGCAGCCTGACCGAGAACATCAGGTCCACATGGAGACAGGTACAGGTGTCTCCAGATCAGGAACCCCAGGACAGAAGAAACTATAATAATAGCAAAAGCCACTGCCATGTATATGTGCCATGCATGCAGTTTATTTTTACTTATTTAATTCTTACAAAAACTCGTGGATAAGACATATATTCCCATTTTACAGGTGAGAAAAGCAAGACTCAGCAAGGCAAGATCTTTGATCATGGTTCCATAGCTCATAGCTAAACCGCCTTTGCAAATATTATATTAGTGAGAAAATCATGGCAGTGGGGAGATCTGATGTAACCAACACCCTCAGGCCCTTAGCCTTCAAGAGGACATTTAGTTTATAGTTTAAATGATAATAGCCATTCCCCAGAACTCAACCGTCTTTACAAAGCTAATCAGAGACCACCAGGCTAGGAGGATAAAGAAGGCTGAATTCTGTTAAGGTGTAGACATAAACAATTGCCACTCATTATTCCAGAGGTCACAAGATATGCAACTTCCCCAATTACTCCTGCAGAAAACGTCACAATCGCAGAACCTACGATTGGCCTTTTGAGATATCTTTTCAGGTTTTTTGCGTGTCTGACAGCGGGCTCCTCCTGAACCTGCCAATCGCTCCAGTGGCCCCACCCAGAAGTGACAGCACAGAGGACCGCGGAGACTCCCTATGAGTTCATCTCCGTGCCAACCAATCAGCAGTGAGCACCTATTGCATAGCCACGCCCACTTCTCCCAAACTACCTCTGAAAAACCCCTAACCCAGGAAACTTCCAGGAGGTTGGTTTGAGTGATAACTCTGTCATGTGGCGTTGCTGGCCTCACATTAATTAAACTCTTTCTTTACTGCAATGCTGTGAGTCGATTTTGTTTGTGCAGTGGCCAGGAAGAACCCGTTGGGCTGTTACAATAGGTGAGAACAAGGTGTGGACTCAGTTCTGTTAATACATCTCCAAGGCCACTACATTCTCCACCGTGACCCTGTGATGTTGCCTGAAATTTTAGTTGCACCATGAGAGATGTGAAGTAGATACAAGAAAGAGCTTTCTGGAAGCATATTATTCTCAAAGAGCATTTGGAGCAAGGCATTGATGGAAGGGAGGTATAAATGAGACAAAATTCTGGAGGTGGGGATGGTGGACCTCAGAGAAGCCTAGAGACCCTGGGAGTGACTACTTTCCTTTATTATGGGGGCAAGGAGTGGAAGACGATCCCCTTAAGCAGTGACAAAAGACCTCTTTGTGCCCCCTGTAACACCCAGGCCCAGTCGTGAACAGACATCACCGTGGTGGTGCTGGAGTCTGGCAGAATAAAAGGACCCAGGCTTATGACTTAGATCATCCTGGGAAGGCGTCCCAGCTGAGCCACCTCTGAGCCAGAGCCTTACCCCATCTGAGCCTCACTTTGCCATCTCTGTGAAATGGGGCAATGCCAGACCTGCCTCACCATCTAAGATAATGCCCATGGCCAGCCTGGTACACAGTGAGAGGCCCACAAATGCCAGCCTGCCTTTCCCTTTGCTCAGCTGAGCCAGGGGCTGATTTTTTCAGAAAAGTCTTGCCAAAGCACGAGGAGAAGGGCAGAAAGGGAACAAACAGAGACAATATCATTCTTTCTCAAGGCTCTTTAGTTGCAAGGGATAAAATCCACTCAAAATATCTGGGACAAAAGCAGCAGCTTCCCATGAGGACAGAACATCCCAGGGGACATAGGCCCAGGGCCAGGACTATTTCTGAGGGTGTCTCCATCCCTCTCCAGAACTCCATTGCCTGGCTTCCCTGTCCCTTCCTGTGTCTGCTTCTGGCTCCTCTCTGCAAACTGCCGTTCCCTGCTTCTCTTTGGAGCCAAACATGCATAGCAGGGCTCCCTAGGGTTCAAGTCTTCATTCAAGTGCTCTGGCATCTGAGCAGCATCATTCCGAAGTCTGATTGGCCCAGCTTACTGTCAAGTATATATCCTGGGCCAATCAGAGAGGCCAGGGGTAGGCTCACTGAGTATATAGGGCTCACTGAGTATGCAGGTGGCTGCGGGGGCTATATCCAGAGCAAGGATAGTGCTTATCTGCAGTGGCCGGCCTCCAAGGTGGCCCCCATAAGCTCACCTCCTTGCATTTGTGCCCTTCGGTGGCCCCCAGCCTTGAATGTGGGCAGGCCCAGGGACTCATTGCTGATGAATAAAACATTGCAAAAGGGGTGGGATGTCACTTTCAAGATGAGGGTAGAAAAGCCCCTGGCTTCCCTCTTGCTGACCTTCCCTGTCTCTCTTGCCTTCTCTCCTGCTCACTTGGCGGAAGCCAGCTGCCATGTCAGGGCACTTTGCATTAAGAGGCCCACGTGGCCAGCAACCAATATCTCCAGTCAACAGCCACCGCTGGCTTGGGTCTCTGGGCAGATGACGTAAGAAAGTCCGGAGGAGCAGCAGGGAGGTCAGTGGACTCAGTCCTGGCCAGGTGCGGTAAGAACTGCCCAGGGGACCCCCTGAGTGGAGATAGCAGAAACCATGGTACCCCTGCTAACTTAAATTGGCCGCTCTGAGAACAGATCCTGAGCCAGGGGCTTGGGTGAGGTTTAGGAGGAGTGTGGCACAGAAGTGAGGAAGTCAGGGAGGGGAGACGCTGGCCTTCAGTGTGACTGCACAGTCGGTCCTGTGTTAAGTCCCAGACTAGACAGCAGTTCAGGGTTGCCCTGAATTGAGACTCAGGCTCCTGGCTTTTGTATCCCCACATCAGCCCAGGCTGCCTCCCAGAGCAGATACGCTTGGGCAGAGCAGTTTCCTGTAGCCAAGGACAGTCCCCAGCAAGCAGTGCCACTGACTGTCTGCAGCTTGTAGTCCCAGAAGCTAAGGAGGTCGGCCTCGAACAAGTGATTCAGGTGAAGCCCCTGCCATATTTCCAATCTGCAGCCCCTTGGAGGGCTGCAGGGGCTGTGAGGATCAGCCTCCAGCTCGTCCCTCACCTGCATCAGCCAGGCACCCACCGAGAGGATGGCGTGCTCCTTGCTCTCCCACTCTACCCGCTGTGCCCACAGAGCGGCTCCTTCTAATGTATTTTTTATAAAAAGAGCCAGGTTTTCCTTTGATGCAAACACCAGAAGCAATTAAAGCCACTTGTTACCACATTTCCTGTTCTGTGGCTGATCTTGGGAGCATCAGGACAAGTTGTCATCATCACCACCAGGGGTACAAGAAACCACTTTCAGGGGGTCCCAGGGCTGGGGGCAGCCTCCCACAGGCTGGACAAGGTCTCTCTTCAGAGGCTCTCTCACACCCCATAGCTGATTCAGTAGCAAATCCTACTGGATCTCCCTGTAGAATACATCCAGGATTTGATTTCTCGCCACCTCCTTGACCACCTTGGTCCGAGCCTGCAGCATCTCTCACCTGACCACCACAGCTGCCTCCTCCGTCTCCCTGCTTCCACTCATCCTTGCCTCACTACAGCACAGCAGCCAGACTGATTCAGCAATCCCACGACTGGGTATCTATCCCAAAGGCAAAAAAAAACAAACCTCATTCTGTGAAAAAGTCACATGCACATGTATATTTATTGCAGCACAATTCAAACATGCAAAGATATAAAACCAACTTAAGTACCCATTGGCCAATGAGTAGATTTGTAAAATGTGGTACATATACACCATAGAATAATACTAGCAATAAGAAGAAATGAAATCATGTCTTTTGCAGCAACTTGGATGGAGCTAGAGGCCATTACTCTAACTTAGGAATGGAAAACCAAATACCGTTATGTTCTCACTTACAAGTGGCAGCTAAGCTAGGAGTATGCAAAGGTCTACAGAGTGGCATAAAGGACATTGGAGACTCAGAAGGTAGAGGGTGGGAGGGGAAAAGGAAATAAAAAACTACATATTGGGTACAATGTACACTACTTGGGTGATGGGTGCACTAAAACCTCAGAATTCATCACTACATAATTCATCCATGTAACTCAAAACCTCTTGTACCCCAAAAGCTATTGAAGTAAAAAGAACATTTAAATTTTTTGAAAAATGGCTGGGCGCAGTGGCTCACACCTGAAATCCCAGCTCTCTGGGAGGCCGAAGAGGGCAGATCACCTGAGGTCAGGAGTTCAAGACCAGCCTGGCCAACATGGCGAAACCCCTTCTCTACTAAAAATACAAAAATTTACCGTGCATGGTGGCACGCGCCTGTAATTCCACATACTCAGGAGGCTGAGACAGGAGAATCGCTTGAACCCAGGAGGAGGAGGTTGCTGTGAGCTGAGATCGCGCCACTGCTCTCCAGCCTAGGCGAGAAGAGCAAAACTCTGTGTCAAAAACAAACAAACAAAAAACCGAAGTCAGATGATGTGCATCCTCTGCTCAAAATCCTGCTGGGGGCCCCCCTCACTCTGAGAAAAACCCATACAAGCCAACACAGTAGCCTGTCTGGGCTCATTTCTGCTTCCCTCCAGCTTGCTTATTCTGCTTTCATCACAATTGCCTCCTTAAAACTCACCAAGCACGTTGCTGCCCCATGACCTTTGCTCTTCCTTTTCCTCCATCCTGGAATATTTTTACAGCCTCACCTCTTGCAGACTCCCATTCTAATGTCATCTCTTTACCAAGGCTCTCTCTGACCACCTTATTTTATTTTATTTTTGAGATACAGTCTCACTCTGTCGCCCAGGCTGGAGTGCAGTGGTGCGATCTTGGCTCACTGCAACCTCCACCTCCCGGGTTCAAGTGATTCTTGTGCCTCAGCCTACTGAGTAGTTGGGATTACAGGGGTGCACCACCATGCTCAGCTAATTTTTGTTTTGTTTTTTTTTTTTTTTTTTTTGATACAGAGTCTCACTCCGTCACCAGGCGCCAGGCTGGAGTGCAGTGGCGTGACCTTGGCTCACTGCAACCTCCGCCTCCCGGATTCAAGCAATTATCCTGCCTCAGCCTCCCAAGTAGCTGGGACTACAGGCATGCACCACCATGCCCAGCTAATTTTTTTTGTATTTTTAGTAGAGACGGGGTTTCACCATGTTGGCCAGGCTGGTCTCAAACTCCCGGCCTCAAGAGATCCGCCCACCTGGGCCTCCCAAAGTACTGGGATTACAGGTGTGAGTCACCGCGCCCAGCCTTGACTGCCCTATTTTGACTTGTAGACTCTCACCAACATTCCCATCCCTCTGCCCTGGTCCATTTCCCCACTTCATGAATTGACACCTGACATGTCGTATATTTTTCTTGTTTATTTTATTCATTGATTGTCTTTCCCATTAACTTCATGGGGACAGAGATTTTTGCCTTTTTTGTTCAGTGATTAGAATGCTACCTTGTGCTTAGTAGGAAAGCTCAATATTTATTGATTGCATGAATCAAAAACTCAATGACAGGCTGGGCATGAAGGTTCACACTGTTAATCCCAGCACCTTGAAAGGCGGAGGTGGGCAGATCACCTGAGGGTCAGAAGTTCGAGACCAGCCTCACCAACATGGTAAAACCCCATCTCTACTAAAAATACAAAAATTAGCCAGGCATGGTGGTGGGCACCTGTAATCCCAGCTATGTGGGAGGCTGAGGAGGGAGAATTGCTTGAACCAGGAGGTGAAGGTTGCAGTGAGCCAAGATAACGCCACTGCATTCCAGCCTGGGCATGAGTGAGACTCCATCTCAAAAAAAATAAAAATTAAAAATAAGATAAATAATGAATGACAGGTCATGCTTGACCCATAACACTTTTCTCCTCATATCAGCCCTTAGAGGGGGATGTCATTATCCCCATTTTACAGGTGAGAAAACTGAGACTCCCGAAGCCTGGATGCCCTGGTCAAGGGCACACAGCTCACAAGTGGCCAAGGCAGAGTTCACATTAGGTTGGGTTTCCCCACGCCACCTCTTTCACCCGCACCTGCTGTTCCTTCCTCCGGAAAAGCTCTTCTTGTGGCTGGCTCCGTCTCCAGCTCAAAGTCAGCTCCTTGGAGAAGCTTCCCTGACCTCCCTGCTTCTCCGTTACTATCACTGTGTCCACCTCATTTCCTTCACAACCCACTGGACATTCTGGAGTTACCCACTGCCTGCCTGTCGAGGGGTAAGTGAAATGAGGAGAGGCTGAGGAAGGGTGCCATTTGGAGGCCAACGAGGTCCTTGAAGATGACCTCAGGCTCTGGCCACAGTGCCCTTGAGAGAGGAACTCAAAATGCATAGAAAATCAACTTGTCAAATGACCAATTTACCAGGAAATTGAATCACTAAATATTTGTTTCTATTCTACTTAGGAAATTTCAGCAATTTGTGTTGCAAATCGTTTTGAAAGCCTTTGAGGATTTTTTTCGTTTTTTGAAGTTTGGGTCTCGTTGTAGCCAGAGGCAGGGACTATCCCTCTGCCCTTTCCACATGCCTGTCTTCTGACTTCAAAACAACTGAGAATGTGCCCCCAAAGCCTCCTCTAACGTGGCTGCTATGGCCACGGCCCTCAGGCAGGGCATTGGAAAGGAGGCCTCCTCACCAGCATTCAGACAGCTGGACCCAACACAAACACATGCTCCCAGCCAGAGGCCCAGGCCACTGCCACGCCAGGCTGGGTCATCTCAAGGGCCACATAAATCAGGGAAGTTCGAGTGAGAGAAGTGAGGCATTTGCCTCGGGTATGAAGTTTAGGGGGCTCCAAAACACACAAAAATCATGAGAAACGCTTAATGCAATATTTTTAAATCAAAATTAATGCAAAAAAATTATGACGTACAAAATGAAAATGTTTTATATAGAGTTATGGTCGGTAACAATGCTGTGGAAAGTCATATTGGAGCATGAGGGAAAAGGAAAAATCAATAATCCTATTCCTATCTTTATTTAAAATGCATTTCGCTCACCCTGGATTTTTTTGCATTAATTTGGATTTTTAAAATATTACATTAAAATATTATTTATCAGCTTATACACCCAGCAAAATATAGTAGGCATGCTTTTTCCTATTCTTCCCATAAACACAACTAAAAAACCTGGCGATTATATATAAAATAATCATGAGATTCTGAAGGGTGGAGAGAAGAAGGTAGCATAGTGGTCGTGGGTTTTCTACGTTTCTTTTTGCCTCATATATCCCAGACTTGGAACTAAAGAAGCCAGCAATCCAGAAACACCACCAGGAGCAGACAAAAAAGCCCCAACAAAAGCTGATTCTTTCCAGCCAAAGGAACAGGAAAAGGACCACTGGGCAAGGCAGAATCTTTTTTCACAAAAGCCACTGTCCTCCAGCCAAACACCAGAGAACGGCACTTACGTCCTTCCCCACTCATGTCAGCCAAGCGTGAGTGAGATGCCTAGACCATCACCTCTACCAGGCTGTAACAAAGCAACTGCTCTCTCCCAGGGTGATATCAGAGAACATCAAACAGAGAATCCCCAGGGTGGGAACGAGCTCCCATCACCTACTATATCAATGAAAACTACATGGAGGCCAGGTGCAGTGGCTCACAGCTGTAATCCCAGCGCTTAGAGAGCCCGAGGCAGGTGGATCACTTGAAGCCAGGAGTTCGAGACCTGTCTAGCCTATATAATAAAACCCAGTTTCTACTAAAACACACACACACACACACACACACACACACACACACACACAAATTAGCTAGGTGTGGTGGCACACGTCTGTAAGCCCAACTACTTGGGAGGCTGAGGCAGGACAATCACTAGAACCCGGGAGGCAGAGGTTGCAGTGAGCTGAGATCGCGCCACTGCACTCCAGCCTGGGTGACAGAATGAGACCCTGCCTCGAAAAAAAAAAGAAACTACATAGAAAGCCTGGACCTCATCACACAGTCATGAGGCACCTCTCGCTATCTCAGAGTCAGACATTTCACCACTGCCCTGTGATACTGAGGCCACCAAGCCCATGGTGTCATTGGAGACCAAGCGGGGAGCAAAGATGAGGCACTCCTCCCCTCCCAGCCAGGGAGGTGTCTGTGAAGGCCTAGAGAGGGGCTGGCCCCTGAATCCTGCCCAGCGGTAACAAGGAGCCCCTCCCCGTTGGGTGTCAACAGAGATCAAATGGGGAACCTAGCCTTCTACCCCACCTGGAAATAGTGAGGTGGTGCCCTCCCATCCCCTACTGGAATAGGATCAGAGGAAGCCAGCCAAAACAGAAGATTCAAATAAGATACGGAGTCTCATAACATAATACAAAAATCTCCAGGTTTCAATCGAAAATCACCTAGTATACCAAAACCTAGGAAGATCTACACTTGAATATAAAAAAGATAATCAATTGATGCCAACACTGAAACAACAGAGATATTCGAATTATCTGCCAAGAAGCCCTGGCAAAAAACTACAAGTCACTGAGAGATTTTAAGTCAGCCATCATAAAAACACCTCCCTGGGCAATGAAACACTTGAAACAAATGAATAAACAGAAGCTCTCCAGAAAGTAAACAGTGTGGAGATTCCTTAAAGAACTCAAAGTAGGACTACCGTTTGATCCAGCCATCCCACCACTGGGTATCTACCCAGAGGAAAAGAAGTCATTATACGAAAAGGATATTTGCACATGCATGTTTACAGCAGCACAATTTGCAACTGCAAAAATGTAGAACCAAACCAAATGCCCATCAATCAACAAGTGGATAAGAAACTGTGGTGTATATATACAGTGGAATACTACTCAGCCATAAAAAGGAATGAACTAATGGCATTCGCAGAAACCTGGATGGGATTGGAGACTATTACTCTAAGTGAAGTAACTCAGGAATAGAAAACCAAACATTGTATGTTCTTGCTCATAAGTGGGAGCTAAGCTATAAAGATGCAAAGGCATAGGAATGACACAATGGACTTTGGGGACTCAGGGGCAGAGAGTGGGAAGGGAGTGAGGGATAAAAGACTATAAATTAGGTGGAGTGTCTACTACTTGGGCGATGGTTTCACCGAAATCTCACATCACCAATAAAAATCTTACTCATGTAACCAAACACCACCTGTTTCCCAATAACCTATGGAAATAAAAAATTTTAAAAAAAGATCTCCACAAAGAAATGGAGTCTTCACAAAGAAACAGAAAATATCAAAGACAACCCACTGCAAATGTTCGAACGGGAACATGCAATACATGAAATTAAAGAACTCAGCAGGTGGGCTCAACTACTTAAAGGAGAGGACAGAGGAAAGAGTAAGTGAACTTGAAGACGGAATAATATAAACTACCTCATATGAACATCAGAGAGAAAACTGACTTCTAGAAACTGGAGCAGAAATTCAAGGACCTCTCAAACTGCAGCAAAAAATCTAACATTAAAGTTACAGAAGAAAAGAAGAAAGAGGATGGGGCTGAAACATCACCCAAAGATATCAGGGCAGAAAACTTCCCAAATTTGATAAAAGACATAAACCTGCAGAGTCAACAAGCTCAGCAAACTGCAAAGAGAATAGAACCAAAGAAATTCACACCAAGGTACATCAGAGTCAACTCTCAAAAGTAAAGGAAAAGAAAAAAAAAAAACTTTTTTCTTTTCTTTTTCTTTTTCAGAAGGAATCTCACTCTGTTGCCCAGGCTGGAGTGCAGTGGCGTGATCTCAGCTCACTGCAACCTCTGCCTACTGGGTTCAAGTGATTCTCTGGCCTCAGCCTCCTGAGTAGCTGGGAGTACAGGTGACTGCCACCATGCCTGGCTAATTTTGTATTTTTGGTAGAGACAGGGTTTCACCATGTTGGCCAGGCTGGTCTTGAACTCCTGCCCTCAAGTAATCCACCTGCGTTGGCCTCCCAAATGCTGGAATTACAGGCATGAGCCACTGTACCCGGCCCTTTTTTTTTTTTTTTTTTTGAGATGACCAAGAAAAAAATATTGAAAGCAGTGAGAGAAACAAGACTTTACCTATGGAGAAAAACAATTCAAATGACCTTGGTTTTCTCATGAGAAGCCATGAAACCCAGAAGGAAGTAGCCACTACATATTTCTGGTGCTGTAAGAGAAGAATTGTCAATGCAATATTCTGTATCAAAAATTCTACAGCAAAAAATATCCTTCAGGGATGAAGGAAAATCAAGACATTAGCAGGTGAAGGAATACTGACATAATTTGTCCTGAGCAGACCTACATTGAAAGAATGGCTAAAGGAAGTTCCCTAAACAGAAAAAACTCATAAAAGGAGGAAATCTAGAACAATGGGAAGAAAAAACAAAACACAGAGTAAAATTATGGGTAAGTTCACAATGTTTTTCTTCTTCTCTTGTGTTTTCTAAATTATGATTGATGGCTGATTCAAAAATTATAATGCTATCTTATATGTTTCTAAATGTACATAGAAGAAATATTTATGACAATTGTATTATAAAGTGCATGGCTGAAGGGGCAAAAAGGGAGGAAAGTTTTCTGCATTTCACTTGAACTGGTGAAATGTTTACACCAGTAGATTTTTATAAATTAAGTATACATAATGTAATATCCAGACCAATCACTAAAAAAGCCATACAAAGAAATACACTCAAAAACACTATAGATAAGTAAAATGGAAATCTAAACATTGTTCAGGTAACCCCTAGGAAGGCTGGAAAAAGCAAACAGATAAACGAAAAGCAGAGAGGACAAGTGTGAAAAATAAAATGGCAAAGTTAAGCCCTAACATATAAATAGTGAAATTAAATGTAAGTAGTCTAAATAGGTCACTTAAAAGACAGAGACCAGCATAGCAACCCAACTATTTGCTCTTTACAAGAAACTCTCATCAAATACAACAGTGTAGGCAAGTTGAAAGTAAAAGAATTGATAAATATGTATCCTGCAAATATTAACCAAAAAAGCAATATACCTTATATATTAATATTAGATAAGGTAGACTTCAGAGCAAAAATAATTACCAGAGACAGAAAAGAACACCACATAAATATTAAAGGGTCAATTTACCAAGAAGACATAGCAATCCTAGATGTGTATAAAGCAAACAACAGAGCTATAAAGTATGTGAAGCAAAAACTGCTAGAACTGAAAGGAGAAAGACAAATATACCATCCTAGTTGGAGATATTAGCACTATCTAGAAACCCTGTTTTACTAGAAACCCTGTTTCTAGTAAAAATGCAAAAAAAAAAAAAAAAAAATTACCCAGGCATGGTGACAAGTGCCTACTTGAGAGACTGAGGCAGGAGAATTGCTTGAACCCGGGAGGCAGAGGTTGCAGTGAGCCAAGATCGCACCACTGCACTCCAGCTTGGGCAACAAGAGCAAAACTCTGTCTCAAAAAATAATAATAATGAAAGACATAAATTGCCAACATCAAAGATGAAACAAAGATGTCACTGCAGATATTGCAGACATCAAAAAGATGGTAATAAAGGAATACTATGAACAACTCTATATATACAAATTTAACCAATTTCTTAAAATGTGCAGAATATCACCCCTTATACCATGTGAAATAGGTAATTTGAATAGCCCTTTAACTATTAATTTTGTAACTTAAAACCTTCCAAAAAAGAAGTTTCCAGGCCCAGATGGTTTCATTGAAGAATTCTATCAAATGTTAAAAGAAAATACATTTGAAATTACAATGAATTATATATAATCTCTTGTAGAAAATAGAAGAGAAGGGTACTTCTCAATTCATTTTATAAGCTAGTATTTCACTGATACCAATATCAGATAAAGATAGTACAGCAAAAGGAAAACTACAGATCAATACCCCTCATAGATATGAGGGCAAAAATCTTATTTAATAAAATATTAGCAAATAGAATTTAGCGATATATTTTTTTAAATACACTTTGAGCTAGTATAGTTTATTCCAGGTATGCAAGGCTGATTTGGCATTGGCAAATCAATCAATGAAATCCACCGTGTTAACAGGCTAACAATGAAAAATCACATGGGTATATCAACTGATAGAGAAAAACCATCTTGCAAAATCCAACATTCATTCATATTTTTAAAAAAGTCTCATAGAACTAGAAGTAGAGAGGAATTTCTTCAATTTGATAAAGAACAAATTTTGTAAATACGAAAAACCTACAATTGCTGTTATACTTAATGGTGCAAGACCAAATACTGCCTCCCTACCATTGGGAAAAAGTCAAGGATGTCTGCTGTCATCTCTCTTAGTCAACAGAGTACTGAAATGTATGGCAAGTGCAATTAAGCAAGAAAAGGAAATAAAAGGCATACAGACCAGAAAGGAATAAATAAAATAGTCCCTATTTGCAGATGACATTATTTTGATTACATATAGAAAATCCCAAGGAATCTCCAAAAACAAAGAAAGTCCTAGAATAAGTAAGTTCAGCAAGTTTGCAGGATACAAGATAAATATACAAAAACTCCTCCGCATTTCTGCATTTAATGAACACATGGACATTGAAATTAAAAATATGATACCATTTACAATTGCCTTCCCTTCAAAAAATGAAATACTTAAGGATAAATCTAACAAAACACATATAGGACTTTTATACTGAAAACCATAAATCCTCTACCTCACTCTAGTCCTGGCTCTTGCATGAACTGCCCAAGGCTCTGTTTAAGGTCTCATTATTTGGGCAAATTGACCGTTAGACAGATGAGTGATTCTTGATGAATTGCTCTTGATAATTTGGCTGTGGATGAGTTGACCTTAACTCCCAGTTGCTCAGATGTAGGAGGGAAGAGGCTGGGGTGTAAGTTACAGCTAAACATGACCCAGGCCTCAAAAGCCATTTTAAGGAATCTGGTCACTCTCCTCAGGGCAATGGGAATACATCGTTTTGCTAGGGCTGCCACAGCCAAGTACCACAGACTGGGAAGCTTCAGCAAGAGACATCTATTTTCTTAGTCTGGAGGCGTAAGTCCAAGATCAAGGTGCCAGCAGGGTTGGTTTCTCTTGAGGCCTCTCTCCCTGGCTTGTAGATGGCTGCCTTCTCCCTGTGCCCTCATGTGGTCTTCCCTCTGCTTATGTCTGTCCTAAATCTCTTCTTCTTATAAGGACACAAGTCATAGTGGATGAGGGCCCATCTCTAATGACCTCTTAATTTAACTTTAATCACCTCCGTAAAGGTCATTCCTCCAAATACAGTCACATTCCAAGATACTGGACTTTAGGACTTCAATATATGAACGGGAGGCGGGGGGTAGAGGTGGTTCAAGTTTGTGTTGTTTGCTGTCCTCTGGCTTTGCTATGGAAACGGGTGGAAGGTAAGAGAGGAGGCAGGGAGACCAGTTAGGAGGCTGTCGCTATCTCCCAGATAAGAAGGCAGGGGTCCACACTGAGGCAGAGGCATTGCAGGTGGAGAAAAAACTGTGCTAGCCAGGGCTCCCCTAAAAGACCACAGACAAGGACTTGGATGCATATAGCTCATTTGGGAGGTGACCTCAGGAAGAACAAGTGAAGATGCAGGGAAAGTGTGTCAGGGAAGGGAGATGAACCAATAAAGGGTGTGCCATGGAGCACGTGATTTCCGTGGGTTCCTGGAGCTCAGTCCCACTGAGGATCATCTAAGCAACCAAAGAGAACTGCCCACTGGAGGACAGGGAGCCTGAGGAATTTACCACCAACTCCCATCCCCCACTGGCTGAAGGGAGCCCCCAGGGGTGTGAGACCCTACACATATCTGAGTTGGATGTGCACACAGCTAAATGACCTCGGAGATTTCAAAGCAGCCCTGTCTAATAGGACTTTCTGTGACGATAGAAATGCTTTGTGTTGTTCCATGTGATCGCCACTAGCCACGTGTTGCTACTCAGCGCTTGGAATGCGGCCACTGCCACTGGGGAACTGAATTTTTCATTTACATCTCATTTTAATTTGTTCTAATTTACATAGTCATAGGTGGTAGTGGCCACCATGTTGCATAGCACAGCTTTGGAGGAAGCAAAGCAGAGACCAAGCTGTGCGTGTATGAAATAGAGTGCTAGCAGGGACGGGGCACTGTTCACCATAGCTGTGCTAACTCTGGAGGGCCAAGAGGCTGGTGAGAAGAGATAGAGAGTCAACATGACTTGCTGTTTCACTGGATATAGGGGTGAGTGTCTGCAGGTGAGATGTCTTAGTCTGTTTTGTGCTGCTATAACAAAAATAACTGGGACTGGGCAATTTATAAAGGACAGGAAGTTTTTTTTCTCACAGTTCTCGAGGCTGGAAAGTCCAAGATCACAGTGCCAGCAGGTCTGGTATCTGGTGAGGGCCACTCTCTGCTTCCAAGATGGCGCCTTGACACTGCATTCTCCAGAAGAGAGGAATGTTGTGTCCTCGAATGGCAAAAGGTGGTAAAAGACACAAGCTCCCTCCACCAAGCCCTTTTATAAGGGCACCTAAGCTCATTCAAGTGGGCTCCACCCTCATGATTCCATCACCTCCTAAAGGCCCCACTTCTTAACAGTGTTATATTGGCAATTTAACATGAGTTTCAACATGAGTTTTGGAGGAGAACAAACATTCAAACCAAACCATGGGGTGTGCTAGGAGTGAGATGGCCACAGGTTATGCAGGCAAAGCCTCCAGGGCTGGGCCAGCCAGCGCCAGGGAGCACACTTTGGGCCCTGATGCCTGCTGTGAGAGAGGGTCCAGAGAAGCAACAAATAGACCCCTAACTGATCTTCCTGCCAGACTGAGCTTCTCTTCCAAATGGCAGAACAGCCGAATGTGTAGGAGGAGAGCTTAAGGGCAGAAATATTAGTACATTTGAGGTCTCTCGTTGGTATTTCATCGTGCTTTAAAACTGAACATAATTAAAAGTAGCATTCTTTTAGAAAAGCAAAACAAGGTCCCCACCTAAAGAAAGCAATTCAGATAGAACCATGTTGATGGCAGACTTGGTAGCACCCTGGCAGTGCCTACGTGCTGACACATTGTAATTTTTTCAATCGTTAGACATATTCTGTTGTTATTCAATCTGACTCCTTTGAAACTGTTGCCAACAACCCAATAAAACAGTTAGCTAAATATATTAATGGCACATTGCTGTGTATTTGGCTCAAATCAGGTTTACAGGAAATGTATTTCCCAGACCACAAGGGCTCCAAATGTGGAAATTGCTGTGGCTTGGTTCTCCCTGGCACAGCCATTGGCCCCACCCATCCCTAAAAAAGAACCTCCAGCTAAACCGAGATCCAGAGCTACAGCAAAGAGTTGGGGATCTTCCTTAGTTTTCCCAAGAGAAATAATGGGTGTTAGTGTCTGCTAAGGCTGCCCTAACAAAATTTCTTTTCTTTTTTTCTTCCAAGACAGGGTCTCACTCTGTCACCCAAGCTGGAGTGCAATGGTGCAATCTCGGCTCACTGCCACCTCCACCTCCCAGGTTCAAGTGATTGTCTTGCCTCAGCCTCCTGAGTAGCTGGGATTACAAGCGTTTGCCATCATGCCCAGCTAATTTTTGTATTTTTACTAGAGGCAGGGTTTCACCGTGTTGCCCAGGTTGGTCTTGAACTTCTAACCGGAAGTGATCCACCCACCTCGGCCTCCCAAAATGCTGGGATTATGGGCACCTCTGTGCCCGAACAATAGAAATTGATTTTCTTACACTTGTGGAGACTGGAAGTCCAAGGTCAAAGTGCCAGAACATTAGGTTTCTGGTGAGGGCTCTGTCCCTGACTTGCAGATGTCCACCTTCTTGCTATGTCCTCACTTGGCCTTTCCTCTGTGTGTGTGAGGAAAGAGAGAGAGCTCTTTAGTGTCCCCTCCTCTTCTTACACGAGCACCAGTCCTATCAGATTAAGAGCCCACCCTTATGAACTCATTTAAGTTTAATTATCTCCTTAAAGACCCTATCTCTGGCTGGGCACAGTGGCTCCCATCTGGATAAGGACTCTCACTTGTTCACTTTAGAGAGTCCCTGAGCACCTACTAGGACCTCACTTGCAGGTGCTAAGTTCTCTGCTAAGAAGAGTCTTGGCCAGGCCTGGTGGCTCACACCTGTAATCCCAGCACTTTGGGAGGCTGAGGCAGGCCGATCACGAGGTAAAGAGATCGAGACCATCCTGGCCAACATGGTGAAACCCCGTCTCTACTAAAAACACAACAATTAGCTGGGTGTGGTGGCACGTGCCTGTAGTCCCAGCTACTCGGGAGGCTGAGGCAGGAGAATCACTTGAACCTGGGAGGCGGAGGTTGCAGTGAGCCGAGGTCACGCTACTGCACTCCAGCCTGATGACAGACAAGAAAAAAAAAGCTGTATCTCCAAAGACCTTGACATGGGGAGTTAGGACTTCAGCATATGAACTGGGAGTGGAGGAAGACAATTCAGTCCATAACAGGATGATTGAAGACAAATGATTTAGAGAAGCCACTAACCGGAACAATCAAATGACCAAAAGGGGCCTTGGTCACCTCTGCTGAGAAGGATGCACCCCTGCAAGACCGGATAGTACGGTGGCCAGGAGCAGCTCATGCTTATACAACTAATGCTTACTGAGCACCTAGTCTATCCCTGACTTTAAGCCAGTTGCCACAGCTACCACAGTGAACAAGAGGTGCTGCCTGCTCTTGGAGTCTGGCGCATCTAGGAGAAAGTGCAGGACATCGTGAGGATATATCCCCAGTCCTGACTTGGAGAGCCCTAGAAGACTTCTCCAAGGAAGCAACATTTAAGCTGATGATGGGTTTTCCAGGTGAAGGAAGTGGAAGCGGGAGCAAAGGAGTGTTCTGGCAGCGAGGACAAAAATCTCTGCAAAGGCCTTGAATTAAGAGACTGTGGCCCAGAAAGTTCAATGTGTCTGAGAAAAACCCCCTGCAACACTGGAGCTCCCACCCCCATAGACCAGCTGCTACATGTCGCTAAGATTGTCAAGGGTGTTTGTGAGAACTGAATGAAATAATGTCCATAAGCACCAAGCAAGTGCCTGGCACACGGGCAGAACTCAAAAACTACTTGCTTTGAAGACTTGGAACCAACTCAAATGCCCATCAGTGATAGACTGGATAAAGGAAATGTGGCACATATGCACCATGGAATACTATGCAGCCATAAAAAAGAATGAGTTCATGTCCTTTGCAGGGACATGGATGAAGTTGGATGCCATCATTCTCAGCAAATTTATGCAGGAACAGAAAACCAAACACTGCATGTTCTCACTTATAAGTGGGAGCTGAACAATGAGAGCACATGGACACAGGGAGGAGAGCATCAGAGGGTGGGAGCAAGGGGAGGGAGAGTATTAGGACAAACACCTAACTCATGCAGGCTTTAAAACCAAGATGATAGGTTGACAGGTGCAGCAAACCACCACGGCACATGTACACCTATGTAACAAACCTGAACATTCTGCACATGTATCCCAGAACTTAAAGTAAAATAACATAAAAATTAAAAAAAAAAAAAACTTCCTTTATCATCATCCACTAAAACCTAAGCTCCTTTAGGGTAAGGAGCAGGTACGTGTTGTTTGCCAAAATTATGCCTAACATGTGAATAAAAAAGGATTACTAAATTAATGTACTTATAAAAAGCAATGGTAATAATAGTAATCAAAGTAATACTTGTTAGTAGTATTAGTCATTGGAGTAACAATATTAGCAGCAATGGTCACAGGAGTAGAACTATCAGAAACTTCTGTTACTATGGACGTTCTTGGCAGGGCAGCGGTGCCATGTTGCAGTGAAGAGAGTGTGGGATTTGGAATCAAATAGAGTCACTCTTCAATCCTGGCCCAGCTGCCTACATTGTTCTGCAAAACAATAAAAACACATTTTCCTCAGCCTGTTTCCTCTTTTATATGACAGGGAAAGTGACATGTGTCTCACAGGGCTGCTGTGAGGATTGGGGAGGTGTCTGTATGGGCACTCTGACAGAGTGAGACCACAGCACACGGTGGTTGTTGAGATCACAAGCATGCCACCTTAGCTAACTGAGCTCCAAGCACTGGACACAGCCACCTCCTTTGGGGAGAGGCTAAGGAGGCCACATGCACACGTAGGGCCGGGGCTTGCAGCCTCCATAGGCTTCTGCTCACCAGGCAGCCAGTACTTCCTCGGGTTAACGTACCCCAGTTTGCGGCTCACTCTGACATCTCCAGCCCAGGAAAGAGTCTCTCTAGCAAGCAACTGAATTGAATTAAACTAGGCAAAAGTTCTCCATTGAAATTCCAGTGGGCAGAGAAAACGTTTTCAACACATGTAACTGTCAAAAAATTCATGCCAATCAACAAGAAAAAGCAAAACAACCCAATGGGGAAATAGACCAAGTGTGTAACCAGGCAACCCACACCCAGCAAAGACTAAGGGTCAGCTAACATACGAAAAAACATGGGAATAGACATTAAAACAGTGATGAGACCTTTCAGACCTATCAACTGGACAAACAGCACAGACCTATCAACTGGACAACCCCAGAAAATATCTGGGGTTGGCGAGTGCCTGAGGAAATGGGTACTTCCATGTACTGGTGTCTTTGTTTGTTCCTTTGCTTAAGGTTTTACTCTGTTAGCCAGGCTGGCATGCAGTGGAGTGATCATGGTTCACTGCAGCCTCGACCTCCAGGACTCAAGTGATCCCCTCACCTCATCCTCCCAAGCAACTGGGACAAGAGGCACGCACCGTCGTGCCCAGCTAGTTTTTAAATTTTTTATAGAGATGGGGTCTCACTATGTTGCCCAGGCTGCTCTTGAACTCCTGGACTCAAGCAATGTTCCTGCAAAGTGCTGGGATTGCAGGCATAAGCCACTGCACCCAGCCTTACTTTCATGTACTGTTAACGTAAAAATGATAGATGTGGGAGGGCTGTTTGACAGTGTCAGTTAAAATCTGAAATGCAGCCAGGTGTGGTGAGGATTGGGGAGGTACCTGTATGGCGACTCAGATAGAGTGAGACCACAGTGCGTGGTGGTTATTGAGACGACAGGCGTGCCACCCCAGCCAACTGAGCTCCACACTTAACCACCTTCTTTGTTTTTTGTTTGTTTGTTTGTTTGAAACGGAGTCTCACTCTATCGCCAGTCTGGAGTGCAGAGCGCGATCTCGGCTCGCTGCAACCTTCGCCTCCTGGGTTAAAGCAATTCTCCTGCCTCAGCCTCCCAAGTAGCTAGAATTACAGGCACACGCCACCATGCCCAGCTAATTTTTGTATTTTTAGTAGAGATTGGGTTTCACCATTTTGGCCAGGCTGGTCTCGAACTATTGACCTTGTGATCTGCCTGCTTCAGGCTCCCAAAGAGATGGGATTACAGACGTGAGCCACCGCGCCCAGCCTTAACCGCCTTCTTTGGAGAGAGGCTAAGGAAGGTGTATGCACATGTGTGGCCAGGACTTGCAGCTTCCACAAGCTTCTGCTCACGGCATTAAGCCTCGCCATTTCTGACAGTGCCAGCCATGGGTGAAGACTGGTGTTCAAGTTCAGACCATCTAGAATCCCCACGGTGATGAGTACGTGGTTCTTCCACAGGTTCATTTTATCATTCATTTTGTTCCCTGTTCATCTTTCAGGTGCACACCTCCTCTGCCTGGCTCTGTTCTGAACACAGAATGAATAAGCGCCATTCTGTGGAGTCAGAGTCAAAGCCCAGCGGGGCAAGCAGCTGTGAACATACCCAGAACCATATGACATGGGAAGTGCTAGGGAGAATAGATACAGGCCGACATTTTCAGAAGCAAGTACCGGGACTCACAGTCGCACAAGCACTGCCTCATATGGGGACATGATCAGGAATGAAGAGGCTCTGAGGGAAGGGGTGTGGCCAGGGATGGGGTAATTACAGACAACGGCAGGGCTAGAAAACCAGATATGACCAGGGAAGGGAATGCAATCAACAGGAACATCATTAGGGCATTAGGTTCAGGAATATTCAGTCTCCCCTCCTCTGGTCACGTGCCAGGATTGCATTTCCTTTTATGTTAGATGTGGCCACGTGATGTGTTCTAGCTATGATGTGTAAGTAGAAATGATGTATGTTGCTTCTGCATGAAAACTTATGATGTCTCCAGATGGTGCAGACTCTGTCCACCAGGATCCCTGAGTGAGGAAGAATTGAACCAAGCCCCCAACAGACCCAGGAGAGACATGAGGCACACCTGAGAATGAAAACTTGGTGGTGATCAGCCACCAAGACTAAGATGAGGGGCTATTTGTTACTGCAGCATCACATGGTCTGGCCTGACTGATAAGGTCAGGGATGGGGATGAGACTGGGGTTGCACTTGAGCAGGAAGAGGAAGTACTGAGACTCAGCAGCTCATTCCCCTCCTTTTTTTTTTTTTAGACGGAGTCTTGCTCTGTCATCAGGCTGGAGTGCAGTGGTGCAATCTTGACTTACTGCAACCTCCACCTCCTAAGTTCGAGCAATTCTCCCGCATCAGCCTCTCAAGTAGCTGGGACTATAGGCACATGCCACCGTGCCCAACTAAGTTTTTGAATTTTAGTAGAGATGGGGTTTCACCATGTTGGCCAGGATGGTCTCGATCTTCTGACCTCATGATCCACCACCTTGGCCTCCCAAGGTGCTGGGAATACAAGCATGAGCTGCCACACCTGGCCTCCCCTCTCCTTTCCACCCCTCCACCCTAAGCCTCACTCCTTAGGTAGAGCTGCTGTCTCAGCCAGAGCCACATCCAGGCCCTTGACACTAAGGAAGACAGACAGGAAAAGACGCCAGCTGTCTTCATCTTCATTCCAGAAATTTCACTTGATTTCCCTGGAAGGGGCCTGGGGAGCTCTCCCTCTCTTTCTCTTTATTACATTCTGAGGATTCCTCATTTCCTCTGTGGAGCCTGCGTTTATCCTGAACTCTGTCAGCTCCACTGAGCAGCCATAAACCAGGAGCTGTCGGAAAGAGAATCTGCACAGAAGAAAGTCAAAGCCAGATTCTTGGGCACAGAAGGGGCCTCTGAGAATGGAGCCCCAAGATGATGCCAGTTCCTGAGGCACCTAACGGCAGCAAACTCTGCCTCCCAGGATCTACACGGACAGTATTTCAGCAAATCTAAGATGCCATATTGATTGTAGGGTGCATCTTTATGTACCACTAAGAAAGAAAAAACACTGCCAATTAAACAAAGACATGATGTTTTATTATCACTTAGAATTTTTATTTTATATGTATTGAAAGAACTCTCTTGGACTTCTTTAGACACAGATTTTTTATCATATAGCCCTATCATGCATATATAAGATGGGAAGTATCAGCAAAATAAATTGGTTGCAGTACCCTAAAACATCTTCACATTCAGAGTTCAACTCTTCTGAGTCTCTTTTCAACTCAGATGCATTGATGTTTGTGTTTTTCATACAGTAGCATCTTCCAGGAAAGCAAGAATATAAGCGATTCAACATTTCTTAAAAGACTGTTCTAACACCGTCCCCGAGGTTTTATTCCAAGCAGACATTCATTCATTCTTCAAGTTTCAATGTTGGCCCTTTTTAAAAAAAAAAAAAAAGAAAGAAAATCTTGCCAAAAGGTATGAGGGCAAAGACAACAATCACACAATCAACAGGCCAACAACTGCTGTGAGGTGCCGTTGATGATCCAATGAAACCTGATTTCAAAATGTTAAAATGCAGCGGGAGGAAAAATGTGTGTCCTTGAATCTATGACCACCTTCCCTGATTCTGTTTGCAGTCTGTGGTCGGAGAGATCTGAGTTCAAATCCCAGCCACACCACTTCCCAGCCGCAGGATGTACTAATTGAGGTAGGCTGGGATTTGCTGCAGTCTCTCAATCGCAGTGACTAAACAGGAGAAAAGTTCCTTTGACTGCATGCAAATCTGCTGCAGGTGTGGCCACGTAGCAATGCGCGTGGAACTAATTGGAACTCACGATTCCGGGACCTCAACACAGCCTCATCCAAAACCACCAGGGCAAGAGAGAGAGAGACTGGATAATTACAGAAAGGCTCTTCCTGCTTCAGCCCGGAAGTGGCACCCATCACTTCCACCTACATTTCATTGGCTGGGCTAGCCACATGGCCCAGGGGGGCTGCAGGGGCTGGAAAAGGCTTAACTGCAGGGGGCTGGAGAGTGTACTTTCCTGGATTCTCAGGAAGGAGGAAAGACCAAATTATTCATGCCAATAGTTATATATACCATGGTAACGTTCAGCCTTCCCTGAGCCTTTGTTTCTTGTAAAACGGAGAGTTACAAATTGATCTATTTCTGCTGAGCACAGTGGCTCATGCTCTAATCCCAGAGCTTTGGGAGACTGAAGCAGAAGGATCACTTAAGGACAGGAGCTTGAGAATAGCCTGGGCAAATAGCAAGACCCCATCTCTACAAAACAAAATTATAAAGGAGCCAGCTGTGGTGGTGCTCAACAGTAGTCCCAGGTACTCTGGAGGCTGAGGCAAGAGGATGACTTGAATCCAGGAGTTTGAGGCTGCAGTGAGCTATGATCGCACCACTGCATTCCAGCCTAGGCGACACAGCAAAGACCCTGTCTAAATAAATAAATAAAATGTTTAATGCCTATTTTATTGGCTGCTGTGAAGGCCAGCTCATGAGTTCACTCAACACGCTTTGCACTGTGCCTGGCCCACGGTGCTGCAGAGGGGTGCCTTCCAGGCATCTGTATAGCACACCAGGCAGGCAGGCGGGAGCCGCACGTGTAGAGGAAGACCTGGGGTGTGAGACTGCTTAGTGCATGGAGGCAGGAGCACCACAGGTACCCTGGAGTCCCCAAGACTCCTAGAGGAGTGGGGGAGGGGGTTGTGCCAGTGGGCAAAGGGCACCGTCAAGTCCCCACTGCCTCTGTTCACCCCCATACCCCCATTCACCTGGCACTAGTTGGCCTGAATCAAAAACAACCTTCCCAGCATCAGTTCTCCACTCTGGCTTCCTATTAAAATAAAAAAGGCCAGGCACGGTGGCTCACACCTGTAATCCCAGCACTTTAGGAGGTCGAGGTGGGCGGATCACTTGAGGTCAGGAGTTAGAGACTAGCCTGGCCAACATGGTGAAACCCCATCTCTACAAAACTACAGAACATAGCTGGGCATGGTAACAGGCACCTGTAATCCCAGCCACTCAGGAGGCTGAGATGGGAGAATCACTTGAACCTGGGAGGCAGAGGTTGCAGTGAGTCAAGATCATGCCACTGTACTCCAGCATGGGCGACACAGGGAAACTCCGTCTCAAAAATAAAATAAAATAGGCCGGGTGCAGTGGCTTATGCCTGTAATCCCAGCACTTTGGGAGGCCGAGACAGGTGGATCACGAGGTCAGGAGATCGAGACCATCCTAGCTAACATGGTGAAAACCTGTCTCTACTAAAAATAATAGCCAGGTGTGGTAGCGGGCACCTGTAGTCCCAGCTACTCCGGAGACTGAGGCAGGAGAACCCAGGAGGTGGAGGTTGCAGTGAGCCAAGATTGTGCCACTGCACTCCAGCCTGGGCAACAGAGCAAGACTCCGCCTCAAAATAAATAAATAATAAAAGTGGGACCCACCAGAATTTCTGGAGAGGCCCAGGTTACCAGTACGTCTTAAAGGCTCCCTGGTGATTCTAAGGTGCAGCCAGATTACAGAAGCAGGGGGTTGGATGTGCCCCTCCTGGCACAGCCCTGGGCTCTCACTGGTGCCAGGCTTGTGCAAGGCTCTTCTGTGGCTGTGGGGTTCAATGCTGCCTGCAGCATGTCCCATCTGGGAGGCTGGCCAGGTGTTCTCCCCTCCCAGGGGCAGAAAAGCCCTGCAGAACAGGTAGCCAGCCACCTGCCCAGATACACTGAAGTTAGTCTGATTGCAGAATCCAGAAGAAAGGAAGAGAAAGGCAGGAAAGAGGGATGGAGGGAGGAGGGGAGGAAGAAGGGAGAGAGGAAACGAAGAAGAAGGTAAGAAGGGAGAGAGAGCGGGAGGAAAAAGGGGGAAAAAGGAGAGAGTAAAACAGGGAAGGAGGGAGGAAGGAAGGGAGAAATGGCGGGAAGGAGGGAAAGAGGGAAGTAACAAAGGAGGGAAGGGCAGAGGAAGGGAAGGAAGAAAAGGGAGGGAGCGTGAAAGGGAAAGAAGGGAAGAAAGGAGGGCTGGAGGGAGGAAGGAAAGAGAGGAAGGAAGGGAAAGAGGGAAAAGGGAGGAAGGAAGGAGAGGAAGTTGGAGGGATAAATGGATGACGGGTGGATGTCAGGAAGAATGGATGGGTGCTGGGTGGGCGGGTGAAAATAGGAGGGAGGAATGAATGAATGAAGAGGAGGGAGGGAAGGGAAAGAAGGAAGGGAAAGTAGAGGGGAGAGAAAGTGGTGCGTAGGGGTTGAAGAAATGAAGGCGGAAAGGATGCATGAATTAATGAATTAGGGATAGATGAAAGAGGTGAGGAGCAAGGAGCGCGGGCTGCTGTCTCCCGAGCTCTGGTCCCGGCGTCCCGCGAGCAGCCAGGGCGGAGGTCGCCGAAGGCGGGTCTGGGGCCAGAGGCGGGGCCAGGCCTCGGACCGGACGTGGCCTCCGCGGGGCCCTGCTGCCCCCCAGCGGCGATGCGCGGCACTGCGGAGGCGGCGGCGGGACCTGGCGCGGCCGCCCCGCTCCCCGTTTCCCCGTTCCCCCGCCCCCCCGCTCCCCCGCCCCCCCCGCTCCCCTCCCCCGCCACCCTCGCCCCCGCGTTCCTTGAGCAGCCGCCGCACCCGCCGCTCCCCGCTCCCGCCCCGCCACGCCCGCTGCCAACTTTGTCCTCTGCAGCCCCGGCATCCGCTGGAGGGAAGAGAGAGAGAGAAGCGCCTCCCGGATCTTTCTCCCGAAAAGGTTTTCTCTTCCCTCGTCCGTGAAAAAGGATAACGAGGTGGGGGAGGGGAAGGAAATGGTTTAAGTTAATTTAAATTATGTCTGCCGCGGGCAACTCTCCAAGAAAGGGCTTTCCTTTTTTTTTTTTTTTTTTTTTTAAGAGACACGTTCGAAACACTCAGAGAAGCTCTTTGCTGCAGCCCAGCGGCCACGGAGAGAGCGTGGGAAGTGGAGAAGAAGCTGCTCGGAGACGGTCCCAGGGAGCAGGGGGGACCCAGGCGTGGCTCTGGCCGTTGGGATCTCTGGGACCTGGCCTGGACCCTCGAAAGGGCGCGGGGAGCTGGCTCTTGGCCGCCGCTTTTCCTAGGCGGACTCCTCGAATCCACCTGGACCCACGAGGTTGTACTATTTATCCCCACTTCGCAGATAGGAGCTGGGCCCAGAGAAATCAAGGGCGCACCGCTAGGAAGTGGCAATGCCCTGGTTTTAAGGCATCAAGACCCATCCTGAGTCCGCAGGCCCCGGTCTCCACCAGCCAGCTCAAAGTGGATGCTAGGATCTCCCCATCCTACAGGAAACGATGCCGGGAACCTCCGAAGCTTGCTCAAAGCCACCTGCCTACCTTCTCCAGCCCACGCTTACATCCGGAAACTCCCACGAGCTCCAGGAGCTGACCTCAAACAGCTGCCAGAGCCGGGGCTGTGTGGGGAGCCAACCCCCAAAGTGGCCGGAGTCTGCAGTCCCTGCCAGCATCCCTGATGACCTCAGCGGTGGGCAGGGAGCTCAGGGAGGGGGTCAGGGAGGCTCAGAGGCAGAGCCCACACAATCCCTGCCACCTGTCTCCTGCCTCCCCTCCATGTCAGGAGGGACAGTGCTGACTCGTGGGGCTTCATTTCACCCACTGCTACATTCAGTTAATATTTACGGAGTATCTGCTCGATGCCTTGCGCTAGGTTAGACAGTGAGGAGATAGTGGTGAGTATGGTGCTTAGTGCTGAAGACCGGCAATACGAAAGACAGCCAACAAATGCGCAAGATGATTTGATATTAATAAGTACTGAGAAAGAAATAAAACAAGGTGATGCGCTAAACAGTGATGGGTTGGGGACCCGGTGCGGCGACTCCCGCCTGGAATCCCAGCACTTTGGGAGGCCGAGGCAGGTGGATCGCTTGAGGTCAGGAGTTCGAGACGAGCCTGGCTGACATGGTGAAACCCCGTCCTTACTAAAAATACAAAAATTAGCCAGGTGTGGTGGCCCATGCCTGTAATCCCAGCTACTTGGGAGGCTGAGGCAGGAGAATCGCTTGAACCCGGGAGATGGAGGTTGCAGTGAGCTGAGATCGTGCTACTGCACTTCAGCCTGCGCGATAGAGGGAGACTCTGTCTCAAAAAAAAGAAGTGACGGGTTGGGGTCGCCATTATCATCGTCCTTACTTGAACCCATCTTTAAAATTGCACGTATTACATGGTGGTGTATGTGCAGCGTGCCTGCATTTGTCTCCTGCACCAGGCATGAAGCCTGAAGGCAGAGTTTGTCTTCCCATCCCTGCGCGCCTCCCCCAGGACCTGGCCTTGCAGCAGCTCAGGGAAGGCAGCAGAGTTGATCTGGTGCTCATGCGTTAATAGAGCCCAGAGATGGCTGAGAAGCCTCCTTCAAGGCATTTGAACTTGACACTGATTTCAGGAAGGGAGATCACAGTGATAGTCAAAGTACTCTGAGCCTTTGCTCTGCTCAGGCGTTTGTATCCCTTATCTCCATCAATCTCTGCAGCAGGCCTTTGATGTGGATACCATTGCTAACCCATTTTACAGATGTGGAAACCAAGGTCACAGCTCTATTAAAGGGGAATCAAGATCTGAACAGCCAGCCTGGTTTCAGCACCCCCTGCCCTCTACAGTCTGCCACCCAGTGGATGCTACACTCAGGGGAAAATATTTTAGGGAAGAGAGAAGGAGGGGATCTGTTACCTTGAGCCAGTCACTTCCCCTCACAGAGCCGCCATTTCCTCAGTCCCACAAAACAGGGGTGAAGCGGGGTGCCGACCTTGGCTGGATTGTTCATTTGGGGGACTGAATGAGACAACACAAGTAGCTTGCCTGCCCAGCAAGAAACCTGGATCATTGAACCAAAGGATGAATAAATGAATGAATGAGTGAATGAATGAATGGATGGATGTTATAAATGTTAGTCCCCTTCCTATCCCTCAATTCTTTAATAGTGAGAAAAAGAAAGAAAAGTCTGCTAGGCTCCTGCCCTGCTCACGGTCTTGCATGCCACAAGTGGCCATGTAGTTCCTCCAGCCAGTCCCAAATCACGTGCACATGTTGGTGATGCGCTTACATCCTGTCTCTAGAGCAGAGCTCATGGGGCAGTAAAGCTCCAGCTTCAGGCTGACGTCTAACGCCAGAGATCTGACCTGAGTCCTTCTGCACAGGATTTCCTTCAATCAGACAGACGCAGTTCCAAATCCTCACCTGCCACCTACTTGCTGAGTGACGTCAGGCAGATGGCTTAACTCTTCTGATGCCTGAATCCATCAGCTGTAAGGAGAACATCTTCCATAGAGGGTTCTCCTAAGGATTTCATCTAAGCCCCCTTTCCCTGTGAAGCAGTGAGGGTAAGCGAGTCCAGAGGGTAAAGGTTTCACATGCATTTAGCTGTGAGCTTCCTAAGCTTCAAGAGGGGCTGAGATTAAGCCAATCATGATTTTTCTTCCTTGTGCTTTTTTCTTTTTTTGAGTCAGAGTTTCGTTCTTGTCACCCCAGTTGGAGTGCAGTGACACAATCTCAGCTCACTGCAACATCCGCCTCCCGGGTTCAAGTGATTCTCCTCTCTCAGCCTCCCAAGTAGTTGGGATTACAGGCACTCGCCACCACGCCTGGCTAATTTTGTATTTTTAGTAGAGACAGAGTTTCACCATGTTGGACAGACTGGTCTTGAATTCCTGATCTTGGGCGATCCACTTGCCTCAGCCTCCCAAAGTGCTGGGATTGCAGGAGTGATCCATCACACTCGGTCCCTCATGCTTCTTTATCACGTGACCTAACTCCTCGGCACCCAATCCACCACCACCTGCCAGTTTCACCTCAGATATCAACACAAGGTCCCACTCTCTTCTCCAACCTCACTGTTTCCTCCAGACCCGAGCTGCCATCACCACCGACCTGAACAACTCAAGCAGCCTCTGCTGCCATGCACCTCCCCATCCTCCAGACAGCAGCTTGAGAGGTCAACAAAATCCAGATCAGATCCCACCCCAGCTTCGACCCAGCCGCAGCTTCTCACCGACCTCAGAATAAAATGCACACTGCCCACTCTGACTGTGCTGGAGCTTCCGTTTGTCCTCGGGCTTCCTCTCCAGACTTCTGCAGCTGGCCCAGTGCTCAGACCTGACCTGTGTCTGGAGGCTGACCTACAGAGGCTGCGTCAGCTTTTGCTCTCTGCCCTCTGGCTTCTGATTTACTTCAACTAATAGGAGGTGAAGCAGGAGATCAGCGGGTCCCCACCTTCCTCTCTGCTTGGCCTTGGGTGACAGCAGCTGGGTCCTTGGGTGACAGCTGCGGGCTGCCTCCAGCCACAGCTCAGCCTGGGTTCCCCTAACAGCGCCTTCCTGGCCCATTTAGGACTGAAGGTGGTAACAAGTGCCCCACTGCTGCTGGTCCCAAAGTCCTTTGTCACCTCTTTTCAGTTTCTCTCAACCTGATCCACACCTCCATAAAGAGGGAGGCAGAGGCGAGAGGCTCACCTGAGCCCGGGAGGTCAAGGCTGCAGTGAGCTGTGATCACACCACTGCACTCCCAGAGCCTGGGCAACAGAGTAAGACCCTGTCTCAAAAAAACAAAAAGAGTCTTTTCATTCTTTCACTAAACTTTCACCAATTTCCCCCACTCCTTGAGTACGCTGTCTGTATCTGGCCTGTACAGCAACTGACAATAAGACCCTCGTGCTCTCGCCCCTGCCCAGCTCCCAACCCCCTCACACAACTCTCCCAGCTCCTCTGCTGTGCCCTGGCCATACCTGGCTCCTTTCTGTCCCTCAGATGCACCAAGCCTGTGGCCCCATTGGTGCCACGCATTTTCTGTTCCATCTACCTTGAGACACCATTCCCAGATCTTTATGCAGCTGGTCTCAGCCCAAATGTCACTCTTCATGGAGGCTTTCCCTGACCACCTGTCATACACACTCATCCATATCCTTCACTTGACTGATACAAATCCAGAACTAACCTCTTCAGTTCTTTGTGGGTGTGTTTTCTGTTTATATCTATAGCAACGTTGGTTCTGACCAAGTGTGGTGGCTCACAGCTGTAAACCCAGTGCTTTGGGAGGCCGAGGCAGGATGATTGCTTCAGCCCAGGAGTTTGAGACCAGCCTGGGCAATACAGCAGGACCCCGTCTCTACAAAAATTAAAAAAAAAAAAAAAATTAGCCAGGCCTGGTGATGTGTGCCTGTAGTCCTAGCTACTTGGGAGATTGAGGTGGAAGGATTGCTTGAGCCCAGGAGTTCAAGGCTGCAGTGAGCTATGATCTCACCATTGTATTCCCAGCCTGGCTAACAGATTGAGATCTTGTCTTTAAAAAAAAAAAAAAAAGTTAGTTCCACAAGGGCAGTCTTTTTTTCCGCTAGTCTTTTGTTCACTGCTGCAGTCCTGGCAGTAGTGAACATAAGGGGTCTTGGTAAATATTTGTGAAATTGATATAAGAGTGTGTGTTCACTCTGGAGAGAGTGAGGACACTCACCCTGGAACCGCTGAAGGCAGAGGGTCTCCTGGAGTATCTTTTCCAGGTTATGATCAGCTCTTTCTTGCCTCAAATCTCTCCACATCCCCTCTCAGGGTCCCCAGATTCTTTCGCTTCGGTAACATTCCTAACTGTGCTTCCTGAGAAGTAGCTGGGTGCTGATGAAAGAGCTTTGGCACAGGACTCAGACAAACCTGGGTTTCAGTCCTGGCTCTGCTATGCCCATCGCCTCTCTGGGCCTCAGTTCCGCCTTCTATTAAAAAGGAAACCCAAATGGTACCTAGCATACAGGGGTCATGGAAAGGAGCAATGAGACCCAGGCATGGAAGCCAGCCAGCACTGCCCTGCCCCATGCCAGGGATTTGAAGAGCATCAAAGAGAATGGGATGCTGAGGGGGTCCCTGAGAAAGGGGCCCTGGATCTTCCCCACCCAGGCTAAAGCCCCATTAGGGGAGGTGGGTGGACCTGTGAGGGTGAGGGCGGTGCCTAGGCTGACGCAGCTGGGAGGGGCTTCCAGAGCTCTCCATGCACAAGCAGGTGTGCAGCAGTGTGGGAGTCCCAGGCATGTGAGAACAATGTGGACGTGGTGAAGGATGCAGGTGGGTTCAGAAAAGCTCAGTAACAGGCCAGGCATAGTGGCTCATGCCTGTAATACCTGCACTTTGGGAGGCTGAGACAGGTGGATCACCAGAGGTCAGGAGTTCAAGACCAGCCTGGCTAACATGATGAAACCCCGTCTCTACTAAAAATGCAAAAATTAGCCAGGCATGATGGTGTGCACCTGTAATCCACCATGCCCGGCTGCTTCATTTCTTTTTATTGCTGAATAATATTCCATGGCGTGGATAGACCACAATTTATCTACTCATCAGTTGATGGATGTTGAGTTGTTTCCACTTTCTGGCTACCATAAATATTTTCCACAAGATTTTGTGTGGGCATACGTTTTCATCCTTTTGGGCATATCCCTAGAAGCAGAATTGCTGGTTCAAATGATAACGCTATTTGTAGATTTTGTTTGGAAGCATGTCTTTCAGATTTTGGCATGTCCATTTTAAAGTTGCATTATTTGTGTTTTTTTATTTTAATCATATTTTATTTTTTATTTTTTTGACACAGAGTCTGAGTCTGTCACCCAGGCTGGAGTGCAGTGGTGTGATCTCAGCTGACTACAATCTGACGCCTCCCAGGTTTAAGCAATTCTCCTGCTTCAGCCTCCTGAGTAGCTGGGATTACAGGGATGTGACACCACTCCTGGCTAATTTTTTGTATTTCTAATAGGTTTGTATTTCTGGGTTTCACCATGTTGTCCAGGCTGGTCTCAAACTCCTGACCTCAGGTGATCTGCCCACCTCAACCTCCCAAAGTGCCGATATTACAGGTGTGAGCAACCAAGTCTAGCCTTATTTGTGTTTTTATTATTGATTTGTAATAGTTTTTATATATTTGAGACTCAAATCCCTTACAAGATACATGATTTGCAAAAATTTTCTCCTGTTCTTTGGATCATCTTTTCACTTTCTTAATGGTGTCCTCTGAAGTAAGTTTTAAATTGTGATGAGTCTAATTTATCTAGTCTTTTTTTCTTGCTTATGATTTTGGAATCAGATCTAAGCTCCAAATTCAAGGTCACAGAGATTTTTCACTGATTTTTTAAAAGAGTTTGATAGTTTAAGCTGTTAAAATTTAAATCTTTGATTCATTCTGAGTAATTTTTGTATATGGTGTGAGGTAGGGATTCAACATTATTCTTTATTTCACATGTGGCTATCCAGTTATTCCAGCACCATTTATTGAAAAAAACTATCCCTTTCTCATTGAATAGGCCCTTGGCTAAAATCAATCAACCATAGTTACATGGATTTATTTCTGGAATCTAATTACATTCCACTGATACATATGCCAATACTGTGCTGTCTTGATTACTGTAGTTTTGTAGTAAGTTTTGAAACAGAGAAGTGTGAATTCTTGAATTTTTACTTTTTTTTTCAGTACCTGCCTTGATGTGACTTTGCTGGGAACTGCCAGTGGCCTTGTCATATATTAGTGCCCTGGCCAGGTAGGAGCTGCAGGGGCAGCACTCTGGTGTGTGCCCACAGTGCTGTGCCTCTAATGAACATTGTCAATGATGGCTGAAAATGGGTTACAATTGGCTTTGGGGAATCACCATGACAATAGACAACCCTACAGTGAGCAGCAGTAATAGCTGTGAACACAGAGGAGGGCTTCACAGAACCTGGGCAGGACCTCTTTGAGAATTCCCATTATTAACAAGCTGTATTCCCAAGGGAGAGGCACTAGAGCTCCTCCTGACCCAATGAAGGCTGAATCAGAGAAATCCTATGTAATGACATTATTTTATTTATTTATTTTTTATTTTTTTATTATACTTTAAGTTCTGGGATACATGTGCAGAGCATGCAGGTTACATAGAAATACATTTGCCATGGTGGTTTGCTGTACCCATCAACTCACCTTTACGTTAGGTATTTCTCCTAATGCTACCCCACCCCTAGACCGCCACCTCTAGCCCCCCACCCCCTGACAGGCCCTGGTCTGTGATGTTCCCCTCCCTGTGTCCATGTGTTCTCATTGTTCAACTCCCACTTATGAGTGAGAACATGTGGTGTTTGGTTTTCTGTTCTTGTGTTAGTTTGCTGACAATGATGGTTCCTAGCTTCATCCATGTCCCTGCAAGGACACGAATTCATCATTTTTAATGGCTGCATAGTATTCCATGGTGTATAGGTGCCACATTTTCTTCATCCAGTCTATCATTAATGGGCATTTGTAATTCCTAAAAAGAGACCAGCTGGGGTAAGAATGCTATAAGAAAAGAAAATTACAGGTCAATATCCCTGATGAATATAGGTGAGACAACTGGATAGGCATATGTGAAAAAAAATAAAATTGGACACTTGGCTTACACCATACACAAAATTTAACTCAAAATGGATTTAAGATTTAAATGTAAGATCTGAAACCATAAAACTCATAGAAGAAAATACTGGGGAAAAGCTCCTTGTCATTGATCTTGGCAGTGACTTTTTGGATGTGACACCAAAAGCACAGACAACAAAGGCAAAAATAAACAAGTGGGACTACATCAAACTAAAAAGCTTCTGCCCACCAAAGGAAACAATAAATGAAATGAAAATGCAATCTATGGAATGGGGTAAAATATTTGTGAACTATGTATCTCATAAGAGGTTAACAACAAAAATATAGAAAGAATTCACATAACTTAATAGCAAAACCAAACAACCCTCCCAAAACAAAACAACAACAGAAAACCCCAAACCCAAATAATGTTATTTAAAAATTGGCAGAGCATCAGGAAGAATAGCTAATGGATGGTGGGCTTAGTACCAAGATGATGGCTTGATCTGTGCAGCAAACCACCATGGTACACCTATGTAACAAACCTGCACATCCTGCACAAGTACCCCAGAACTCAAAAGTTGAAGGATAAAAAATCAACTAAGAGTGTAGATTGGAAAAAAATGGCAAAGAATCTGAATAAAAATTTTTCCAAAGAAGACATACAATATGTTTCATTGGTCTATGTGTCTGTTTTTATGCCAGAACCATACTGCTTTGATTACTACAGCTTTGTAATAGTTTGAAATCAGGGGATGTGATTTCTCCAGCTTTCTTCTGTATGGCCATCAGATATATGAAAAGGCGCTCAACATCACTAATCATCAGAGAAATGCAAACAAAACTACAATGATATATCACCTCACACCTGTTAGGATAACTATTATTAAAAAAAAGATAAGAGTTGGCAAGTGCTGGTCAGGTTGTAGAGAAAAAGAAATGCTTGTACGCTCTTGGTGGAAATGTAAATTAGTATAGCCAGTAGGGCAAATAGTGTGGAGTTTTCTCAAAAAACCAAAAATGCAAGTACTGTATGATCCAGCCATCTAACTTCTGGGTATATATCTAAAGGCTGTGAAATCAGTATGTCGAAAAGATATCTGCACCTCATGTTTGTTGCAGCTCTATTCATAGTAGCCAAGATATGGAAACAACCTAAGTGTCCATAAGTAAATGAATGGAGAATATTATTCAGCCATAAAAAGGAATGAAATCCTGCCCTTTGCAACAACACAGAGGAACTTAGAAGAAATTATGGGAAGTGAAATAAGCTAGACACAGAAAGACAAATAATGTATGATCTCATTTATATGTGGAATATTAAAAAGTTGAATTCATAGAAGTGGAGAGTAGAACAGTAGTTACTGGGGACGTGGGGAAATGTCGGTCAAAGGGCACAAACATTCAGTTATAACACGAACAAATTCTGGAGATGTGGTGTACAACGTGAGTGATGTTGGATGTGTTAATTAATTTGATCATGGTCATCATTAGACAATGTATATGTCTATCAAATCATCAGTCATGCATCTTAAATATATACAATCTTTTGTTTTGTCAGTTAGATACTAAACAAACAAAAAAAAACCCTCCAATATATGCAGCTGCTGAATTGGAGTTGGAACAGAATTTTACAAACTTCAGTAATTCACACTCCATCATCAATGTTTTTGTGCCATATTCAGGTACCACCTATACTGCTATTAACTTAATAGTCTTCTTTAAAAAGAGTCCATTTTAAAAAATAAATTTATTTAAAAGGAAACTTTACTTTGCCACCCTACATGGAAAATTGGTAACATTTTCCATAAATAGGAGGTGATCACAGAAATGAATACGATGGGAACACACCAGTGTTTTGTAAGTTTAGTAGGATATTCTCCTTTCTCTTGAAGGCTCTGAATCTGAGGCCAGTGCTTTATTTATTGATAAAAATTAGCAGTGTTAAGAGTTTTAGGGAAGTGTTAAAGACATATTATCACCAACCTGGGACTTTCTCATAATTATAAGGCTTTTGAGATAATTGGGAAGAATTTTCTCATTATGCAACTCAATGTTATCTAACACTCTATTTATTTTCACCAAAAATTATCTTATTTACTGTCTAAAATCATGTATCATTGTGGGTCTGTGTCTGTAGTACAGAAAATTAGTGCTCTCAAAATGTCCATGGCCTTCTCGAAGTTTCTCAGCTTCCTTTGCAGATGGCTGGATCATGTGACTTGTACTGGGCATTGGCTGGTGAGTGCTGCTATTGGGTTGTGACAGTGAAGTGCTGTGTCATTGCTGGGCTATGGCAGTGACGTGCTGGCGGCCTTTTTCCATCTCCTCTTTGCATTCCATTATCCTCCTTGGATGCCAGATACCATAGCCACAGGGACACCCAGACTCTGCAAAAGTGAGAAATATATTTACTGTGTCAAAGCACTGAGATTTCAGGTTAATTTGTTATTGCAGCATAGTCCAGCGGTGTCCAATCTTTTGGCTTCCCTGGGCCACACTGGAAGAACCGTCTTGGGTCGCACACAAAATACAATAACAGTAATGATGACTGATGAGCTAAAAAAAAAAAGAGGGGGGGAGGGCATGCATAAATGTCCTAATGTTTTATGAAAGTTTTCGAATTTGTGTTGGGCTGCATTCAAAGCCATTCTGGGTCGCATGCGGTCTGCAGGTTGGACAAGCTTGGCTTAGGCTATTCTGACTGTCATGGACATGTGGCCCCCACTTGGAAATATTATCTTTGAAAAACTTTTTGTTTTCTTGAGATGGAGTCTCACTCTCTTACCCAGGCTGGAGCACAGTGGTGCGATCTCCGCTCACTGTAACCTCTGTCCCTGGAGTTCAAGCAAACCTCCTGCCTCAGCCTCCCAAGTAGCCGGGATTACAGGTGCTCACCACCACACCTGCGTAATTGTTGTATTTTTAGTAGAGACAGGTTTTGCCATCTTGGCCAGGCTGGTCTCAAACTCCTGACCCCAAGTGATTTGCCCGCCTCGGCCTCCCAAAATGCTGGGATTACAGGCGTGAGCCACCATGCCCAGCCTATCTTTGAAAAACATTTGATCAATATTGGACCTTCTCAGTTGGGCCCCTTATTCCCTTTCTCCTCTTCTCCTCCCTTACTGTCTACTATTCTTCCTACTCTTATTCCTCCTCCCCTCTATTCAGCTAACTCCCTGTCTCTGATTACGCAACATCACTCTGGGCTCTGCTTACAGATTCACAGCCAATAAAGCTTGAAAGAGGCCTCCGTGTTATTTTAGTCAGGCAAACTCCACAGGTAGGAGTGACTTCTCCATACCTCTGATAGTATCACTTGCATACGTGCAGGAATGGGAAACTCACTTCCTTTCAAAGTAGCTCTTTCCATTACTGGGCAGCTCCATCAAAGAGACCCTTTTTCTTGTGAGTAATAGGACAACATTTCTACCCCCAGCCATTTCTACTCTTCCCCACACAGAGTTCTGCAGAATTGCTGTCCCTGACTCCAGACAGCCCTTCAGAGGCCCAGGAAGAAGTCTCAAGGCTTCTCAGGTTTGTTCAAGTCACAAGGAACACACACTCAATGGAGGATTCCGGCAATGTGCCATGTGGTAGATATGTCAGCCCGCAACTCAGGTGCATGGAAAATATCACTCTCTTTATTCATTCACTTCATGCCATGGTTGGGATGTGTATCTCCTCCAAATGTCATGTTGAAATGTGATTACCAATGTTAAAGGTGGTGCCTGGTGGGAAATGGGGGCAGATCCCTCGTGAATGTCTTGGTACCCTCCTGGAGGTAAGGAGTGAGTTCTCATTCTATTCATGTGAGATCTGGTTGTTAAAAAGAACCTGGGAAAGATGGTGACCAGAGGCTGCAAAGGGTAGCGGGGGGTGCAGGGAGGTAGTTGGTGGTGGGGAGGAATGGGGAGGGCTAATGAGTACAAAATAACTAGAAAGAATGAATAAGGGCCAGGTGCAGTGGCTCATGCCTGTAATCCCAGCACTCTGGGAGGCTGAGGTGGGCAAATCATCTGAAGTCAGGAGTTTGAGACCAGCCTTGCCAACATGGTAAAACCCTGTCTCCACTAAAAATACGGGTGTGGTGGCAAGCGTCTGTAGTCCCAACTACTCAGGAGGCTGAGACAGGAGAATTGCTTGAACCTGGGAGGTGCAGGGAATCAAGATGGTGCCACTGCACTCCAACCTGGGCAACAGAGGAAGACTCTGTTTCAGAAGAAAGAAAGGAAGAAAGAAAGAGAGAAAGAGAGAGAGAAGGAAAGAGAAAGAAAGAAAGAAGAAAGAAAGAAAGGAAGAAAGAAAGAAAGAAGGAAAGAAAAGAAAGAAAAGGAAGCGAGAGAGGGAGAGAAGGAAGGGAGGGAAAGAAAGGAGAGAGAGAAAGAAAGAAAGGAGAGAAAGAAAGAGAGAGAAGGAAGGAAAGAAAGAAAGAAGAAAAAGAAAAAGAAAGAAAGGAAAGAAAGAGAAAGAAGAAGGAAGGAAAGGGAGGGAGGGAGAGAAGGAAGGAAGGGAGGGAAAGAAAGGAAGACAAGAAAGAGAGAGAGAGAAAAGAAGCACTGATACATGCTATGACATGAATGAACCTTGAAAACATTATTCTAATTAAGAGAAGCAAGTCTCAAAGAACCATATAGAATTCAATTTATATGAAATGTCCAAGATAGGCAAATCTACAGACGCAGAACATAGATTAGTGGTTGTCTAAGGCTGGGGGAGTGGGGTGCGGGAGAGTGTGGGGTGATGGCTAAGGGATGAATATGTTATTGGAGTAGTGAAAATGTTTTTAAATTGATGGTGATGATCGACGCACAACTGTGTGACTAGACAAAAAGCACATGAAATGTAAGAAAATAGCTTACATTCCTTACACTTACAAAATGGGGAGCAGGGAACGGAGACAGGTGAAGACGGAGAGGTCCGCAGAGCGAAGCTGAGAATCATTAGGTTAACAACGGTGGATCGGGAGCCCACCCATGGAGGCAGCATCAGGGCAGGGGGGTCTGTCTGGACAGGGACAGGATCACTGTGCATCGGCCTGCACGTTCCCTATAGAAGGGCGAATGGGGGCTCAATTTACCCAGGCTCTGCTTACCTAGCGGGGGCCCACACGGCTGATGCTGGCCCCAGGCTACTTTTTCTAGCTCACTCTAAGGCCCTGTTTGGGGCTTATGACCCTGCTGCCAAGCTGACGCAGTCCTGCTCTAACAAAGCTATGAGACCACGTTCCTGCCACGTCTGGATCCATGAGTCTCTGCTAGGGCTGATCCCAGCTCTGGTCCAAGAGCAAACATGACCCAGGACCGGCCAATCAGAGTGCTCCATCCCCTTGAACACAGGGATTGGTTCACAGACAAACATGTGGTCTAAAATGACCCAATAAGATTCTCTCTCCCAAGAAGTTGACTATTGAATGAAGTGACCCAATGCTGGAAAGTGATCGCAGCTATTTCATCGTGATGGTGAAGCTGTGAGCAGAGTGCTGCCATGCCCTGCCTCCCAGTCCCCCATCCAGCTGTGGCAGTTCAGCAGTTCCTCCAACAGGCTGATTGACCCCACACCCTTGCCATGAAGCCTGTGTTTTCTCCCTGCGTTGCTCTCTCACTTGCAACCACAGGCTGGACCCTGAGAGTGCTGTATGATCTGGCAAGGGGTCTCCCCAGCCAAGCACCCCCTGAGCCCAGCCTCGGGAAACTTCCTCTGCACACTCTACAAGGTCTTTGTCTCTATGTGCTTCTCGGTACATACAAGGTCAATAGCAACTTTTTCGAGGTAACTCTATCAACTGTCCAGGAAACCCTTCCCGGGCTTCCTCTCCAGATTCCTGAGGTTAATCTGACCCCAAAGGAGAGGCAGTGGGTGCCAGAAGCAGACCCTGCTGGGTGCCAGGACACTACTGGACTCTGGGACTTTGGGCTGAGTGCCACACCTCTCAGGCCCTCAGTTTCCAAATTAGAAAAATGAGAAGCTCAGAGTGGACCCAACAGCCCCCATTTACAGAGAAGAGAGGGTTGGGATGGCAGAATGTTTAGGAATGTGGAGGCTGCCTGCTTAGAATTCCAGCTCTGCCCCTAACTGCCTCTCTCTCTGCCTTAGCTTCCTCTTCCATAAATTAGGACCAGAAATAGGACCCACCTCCTTGGGTTGTTCAGAGGATCAAATGATTTAACATTTGTGAAGTGCTTAGAACAGTAACTGGCAGGTGGAAAAACTCAATGAATGTGAGCTATTAATAATATGACATTACATTGCATATACATCATCTCTTTTAAATATCACAAAGATCTGAGAAGTCAATTCTATCATCACTATTTTATATATGAGAGAGCAGCTTGGAGATGTTAAGTGACTTATCCAGGGTCACATAGGCAGGAAAGGGAGGACTCTGGATCCATACCCAGCATTGCCTGACTCAAACAAGCCTGTGATTTTGACTATTATGGCCTTCCTGCTCTGGCATTCGCAGCCACTGTTTCCCAATGGGCTATCACTAACAGAACACAAGATGATATTAAGTCATATGTGAATCATTTGTTTTATAAATTATTCATTTATTTTCATGTTTACCTTCTGTTCATGGCAAGTGAATGCAGGCTTTCATGTACTCAAATGTATTTAAGTAAAAAAGAAAGTCCCTTAGCCTGGCACAGTGGCAGACTCCTGTAGTCTCAGCTTCTAGGGAGGCTGAGGAAAGAGGATGGCTTGAGCCCAGGAGTTTGAGTTCAGCCTGGACAACACAGCAAGACCCCATCTTTTTTTAAAAAAAAAGTCCTTTTATCAAAAAAGAAGGGTGGTAGATGTTTGTCCAAACTGCACCATTTTGTAAGTGCCCCCCCCATCATTCTGCAGACCTTGGTCAAAGTGAAACATTCTGCAAGGACTCAGGCCATGAGAAACAGACTGCCCCTTATCATATTCTGCTGGGAGGAAGTTCAAGGAACACCACATTCTGCTGGAACAACGGCCAGAACCACCTCTTCCTGGGAACATATTATCAACATTTTCCCAGGCAGCAGATCACACCCCCACATTCCAGACTTCTCCCACACAGGCCTATAATTGCCCCAGCCTGTAAGCAGGGCACTGACATTAAGCTGGACTCCCACCTCTGCAGGTTTATGCTAGATATAAATGCCTGCATTTGCTGAAATGCTCTCTCGCTCTCTCTGTCTCCCCCCTTCTCCCTTTTTTTCTCTCTCTCTCTCTGCATCTTTCTTTAATGCTCATCTTCCCTTCAGAACCTATCAAAAGGATTGTAAATCATTCTACTATAAAGACACATGCACATGTATGTTTATTGCAGCACTATTTACAATAGCAAAGACTTGGAACCAACCCAAATGCCCATCAATGACAGACTGGATAAAGAAAATGTGGCACGTATACACCATGGAATACTATACAGCCACAAAAAAAGGATGAGTTAATGTCCTTTGCAAGGACATGGATGAAACAGGAAACCATCATCCTCAGTAAATTAACACAAAAAAAATAAATGAAACACTGCATGTTCTCACTCACAACTGAGAGTTGAACAATGAGAACACATGGACACAGGGAGGGGAACATCACACACCAGGACCTGTAGGAGGTGGGGAGCAAGGAGAGGGAGAGCATTAGGACAAATACCTAATGCATGAGGGGCTTAAAACCTAGATGACAGGTTGATAGGTACAGCAAACCATCATGGCATGTGTATACCTAGGTAACAAACCTGCATGTTCTGTACATGTATCCCAGAACTTAAAGTAAAATAAATAAAATATATTTTTAAAAACCTAACAGCAGACACTGTTATTATTGGAAAACATTGCTGCTCTTCCCTGGGAGAGGAGTGTACATTTCTGCCCCATTGACAACAAGCATGGCCACATGACTTGCTCCAGCCAATCTAGCCAGTGAAACATGAGCAGAGGTTTTAAGAACAGGCGCATAGTGTACCATAGTCTGTCTTCACTCTTCTAACAATGTTCCAGCTAGAGGCTATTCCTTCAGCCTGGGCCCTGGAGTGAAGACGACATGTAGCAAAGCCACAACCAACCCACAATGACCACATAGCATAGGGAAGAAACTAACTTTTCTTTGTGAGGCACTGAGATCTGGGGACCATTTGTTACTGGAGCATAACCTAGCCTATCCTGACTGATACAAAGACTAAATAAATAAAAATATAGGGGGTGCCAAGAAGTGGTCAAAATAATAAAGACAAAACATGAATGAACAATGGTAGTTTGTGACTCTGGATCAACAAACGGGGAGCTTCCATTCTCCTATGCTCATAGCAGCCATTCTTCAGCTTTCATGACCTTCCCTGCCAGTGATGGGCACCTCTGGTCTCACTTGGGGTAGAGGGAAGCAGGATCTCACAGGGCAAGTCACCCAGATGCCTGTCTGTGTTCATCATCATGAGGACAGTGGATTCACTGGGTCTTTTGTCCTCTGGTCCTGCTGGAGTCTATGATGGGAATGGTGCCACGCAGATTCACTGTTCACAGGTATCAGTCCCAGAGAAGGACTCTAAACACTTTGCCCAGTGCACCTTAGGCTGCGCCAGCTTCTATCTCTTGCATGAACCCGGTGAGATGGAACACTTCCCCACAAGTTACATGAAGCAGGTTCATTACTTACAGAGGCAGCAGAAGCCTAAAATTCTGACAACTGGTCCCAAAAGGCTCAGGAAAGCTGCCCAGGAAGGATGGAGTCTTGTCTACACTTGCCCACTGGCACCACAGCTGAGGGACTCTGAAAAGCAGCCTGCCCTGAGTTGTATACCGTGGTTGTCCCAGGACTCACTGGACTAAACCATGGTAGTGTCAGAGGCTTGTGACCCAGAGAAACTCCATCCTGAATAGGGGCTGGGTAGAAGGAGGCTGAGACCTGCTTGGCTGCATTCCCAGACGGTTAAGGCATTCTAAGTCACAGGATGAGATAGGAGGTCGGCACAAAATACAGGTCATAAAGACTTTGCTGCTAAGTACGGGTTGCAGACGAGAAGCTAGTCAAATCCCACCAAAACCAAGATGGTAATAAGCATGACCTCTGGGTGTCCTCACTGCTGCGCTCCCACCAGCACCGTGACAGTTTACAAACCCCATGGGAATGTCAGGAAGTTACCCTATAAGGTCCAAAAAAAGGAGAGGCATGAATAATCCACCCCCTGTTTAGCATATCTTCAAGAAATAATCACAAAAATGGGCGCCCAGCAGCCCTCAGGGCTGCTTTGTCTGTGGAGTAGCCTTTCTTTATTCCTTTATTTTCCTAATAAACTTGTTTTCACTTTGCGGACTCGCCCTGAATTCTTTCTTGCTTGAGATCCAAGAACCCTCTCTTGGGGTGTGGCTCTGGATCCCTTTCCTGTAATGGTAGGAGGTTTTGTTCTAGGAGGGACTGATGCAGAGCCTAGGCAGTTTCTCCTTCCCCCAGGATGTTGCATTTCCAGCATATTCTGCAGTCACTCTTGAAAACTACAAGCAAGAAAGCAGGGAGAACTGGGTCCATCGAAGACTACCCAAAGAACTGTCCTGCAGATAGTCCTGGATCTCAGAGCTTCCAAGGCAGCAGCCATCTCAGCCTATCCAGGAGTTTGTCTTTGCTTCCTCTGTGCCCATCTTTAAGGAGCTGCAGGATGACAGGGTGAGAGTCCTGGAATACCCCAACAGTTTGTCTGGAATGGTGAATGAGACTCCCATGAAAGGGAAGAAGGCTCCAGCGGGCAGTTAATTATACCACGGAAAGGGTGTTGGAGCCGGACAGGCCTGAATGTGCAATCCTGGCTCTGCCACTTCCTAGCTTTGTGGCTTCTGGTAATTTCAGTTCTTCTATAAAGTCGGGAGACTAAGGCCTTCCTGACAAGTGCAATTAGTACATGAAATAAGAATGGTTCATGGAATACTATGCAGCCACAGAAGGAATGAGATCATGTCCTTTGCAGAGATATGGATGAAGCTGGAAGCCATCATCCTCAGCAAACTAACACAGGAACAGAAACCCAAACACTGCATGTTCTCACTCGTAAGTGGGAGTTGAACAATGAGAACACAGGGACACAGGGAGGGGAGCAACACACACCAGGACCTGTCGAGGGTGGGGCTTGAGGGGAGGGAGAGCATTAGAACAAATACCTAATGCATGCAGGGCTTAAAACCTAGATGACAGGTTGATGAGTGCAGCAAACCACCATGGCACATGTATACCTGTGTAACAGACCTGCATGTTCCGCACGTGTATCCCAGAACTTAAAGTAAATTTTTAAAAATTTGTTTTTAATGAAAATGGCTCAAGATGTAACTGAAGCTTAATTCTTGTGTTCATCATGCCTTTACACTTCATTCAGTAAGACGTATCTTCTCCTGCCTTGGTTGGAAACTTCCCCCAGACCCCTGAGACTCTTCTGCCCTTGACTGCCCAATGACACAGCACTAGAAATGTCAGCCCCACAAGAGCAGACATCTGTGTTTTGTTTGACAATGTAACCCAGCATCTAGAGGAGTGGTACGCAGTAAATACTTATTGAAAGATTAAAACAGAGTCTCAATTCAATAAATAGTGTGTCCAGACCAAAGTATAAATGCAACTCTGAACTCAACTTAGCCATCAATCTTGCAGTTTCCCCAGATCCACTCTGTGTCTGACTGGTAGCTAGCACTGGGAAGGTGGGTGTGATTGGCTTCTCTCTTCCTTCAATCTGTCTGCCACAATTGGGAAACTAAGACCTCTCCCTTCTGGGGATGGTACGTGGAGAGAAAAGAGGGCAAAGTGGTAGGAATTGCACTCACGTGAACTCATGCTGTGCACTCTGGCTTTGTCTCCCTAGACCTGGCAGATGATGCATACTGATCCTCACATGGAACACTTGTTAGCACTTTGGAGTTTCCTGCTGGAGCCTTTGCATCTGAAATCTGGGTGCATCTCTATTACAACTGGCCTTTCCTTGGCCCTATGCATTCACCTCCACATTCCAGAAGGCCCTATTGGATGGGTCCCACAATGATTCCATGTCAGCTCCCCCTCTGCTAGCTAGTCTATGAGAAACAGCCATGCATGCCTTGCCTTGACAATCTCTAAAAGTGCAAACTGAACCCAACAGAGTTTTCCTGGTATCACTGTCTGCTTTGCCCTTTGCAAGGAAGGAAGTGACTCAAGCACCGGTGTTCCATGCCTCCCAACTGCATGTGCAGGAAACACATTTCAAGCTCATCTGGGAGAAAAGCCTCTAAGAGTTGATAGTGCTCACCAAATACCTATGTGCTCCTCTGTGTCTCAGTCTTTGTTGCATTTGGATAGAGGCCATGAAACAAGTTCTGGCCAGTGAAGTCAATGGCATGGCCATGTGTCTCTTCTGAACAGAGGCACTTAAGAGCCAGATGTTTCCATCCTCCATCTCTTCTCCCTTAAAGGCAATGAGTTCCAGACAGCACCACTGTAAGAGGAAGAGGACAATTGAACTGCACCAGACTTCAACTTGAGCTTGAAATAAATTGTTATTGGATTAAGCTACTGAGATTTTTGGGTTTATTTGTTACTGCAGCAAAGCCTGCCCTATCCCAACTGATATACCCCATGTCTTAAGGTTGTGCTCTGCACACCCATCCCTAGATTTGAGATAAACAGAGCAAGTACCCTTTATTCCCTAAAGTAGGGAGAGGTTAAGGTTTGCAAGAATGCTTTCTGTACAAATATCTTCTTTACAAATTATTATGCTCCTCTTCATTCTCAATTCCTTTATATTTCTGAAGCAAGTAAAAAGGGATTGAGAACTGTGGAACATGAGTCCAACTATTTCATTTGAAAATCTGCATAGCCAGGTGCAGTGGCTCATGTCTGTAATCTCAGCACTTTGAGAGGCTGAGGCGGACAGATCACTTGAAGTCAGGAGTTCAAGACCAGCCTGGCCAACATGGTGAAACCTCATGTCTACTAAAAATACAAAAATGAGCCAGGTGTGGGGATGTGTGCCTGTAATCCCAGCTACTCAGGAGGCTGAGGCACAAGAATCGCTTGAGCCCAGGAGATGGAGGCTTTAGCGAGTTTAGATCACGCCCCTTAACTCCCGCCTGGGTTAAACAAAAACACTCCCGAAAAAAAAAAAAAAAAAAAAAAAAAAAAAGCTGCATACAGTGAATTGGCACCTCACTCGAAATTTGCCTTCTATCTTATCTTCGTGCCTAAGTGAAACTTCAATTTTAATGTCCTATTACACAAGACCCTTGTGCAAATAACAAGATTGAATAGTATTAATTACCATTCCATGCATTTAGTTGTGCTGGACAAATATCATTTATTATTATATTTAATTCTCACAGCAACTCTCAGAGACAAGTCACTTTTGTTATGGTCCCCATTTCACAGATGAAGAAACTGAGGGTCAGAGAGGTAAGTGACTTGCCCAAAGGTACATACAAGGAGCCGGAAGAACAGAGGCTACAACCCAAGTCAGGCTGATGCCAACACCCCTGCCGGTAAGCATATGAACCTCCCTGCAATGAGCTTCTTCAGTAACGAGGTCAGGAGACTGAAGTTCCTTGTCATCATCTGTCTGCCTGCTGGTCAGCAGTGGTAGTGACAATACCAGTATTTATTTGTACCCAGGTCCTTGTCACCAAAGCCGGTGACTATATGACCTCCATGTTTGTCAGGCATCCAGTAGGTACTACGTACATGATAACACCAGCTTCTCCTTCCATCTGCAGGGAATAACATAGTTAATTAACCTAATGACTTTCCTTTCAAGAGTACTAATCTCTTTGGCAGATACAGCAGATATATCCAAGATTTCTTGAGATTTACACCTCTCCACACCCCACCTCATTCCCATGACCATCCCTTAAGAAGTCCCCTCTGTTTCACCCCTCACTTCCCTTTGAAAGATCTACTCCTGTTCTCCCTCCTCCCAGACACTGTCCAACACCGCTGTTCTCCCTGGGCAATCGCTCTAGATGTCTTATTTACAGCAAACTCATTTGTCCCTCACGCAGATGTAAGATGTAATTCCCCAAGAATTCAAATGTAATTTAAAGTTATTTTCCAATATCTAATTTGCCTTTTATTTATTCAGGGCAATATTTCAGCAGGAGCCTCCCACCAGTGCCAGCGTTTGTTTACAGCGTCAGGCCCAGCATCGGCGGGAAACCACACGCCCCAGACGCAGACGCTACCGATTAAAAAAGTAATTACAACATTGAACACAGCCTTAAATAAAAGCAAAAATGCAGGAGACAAGAGGGGAAGCAAAAACATAAATCGGAAGCAATGCCGTTTTCCCCAGACGTTTTGTAATATTTGCAGCCTGCCTGGTACTGGCACCCTGCCCTGGCTGTGCCAGACACAAGTAAAGCATCAAGTGAGGAGGGGTTGGGTGGCTCTGCTCCGAAAAGAGGTGGAAAAAAGTGCTTCATCATCAGAGATCATCTGTGTGCCTGTTTGCCTGTCTTTTGTTTAACATCTTGCTCTGCTGAGAACCCACTTATACTGATCCTTAGGAGATGAATTGTATACTGTATTATGGTAAATGACCAAAACCCAACACAACTCACACTGACTTAACTAGAAAATGAATATGTTCTGGTTCATGAAAGACCATCTGTAGTTCTAGCTTCAGGCGCAGTTGGATCCAGGGGCACCACATCATGTAGAATTTCTCAGTCTCTATCACTTGGCTCTTCTTTCCACAAAGTTGACTTCATTTTCAATCAGGCTTTCTCTACCTGGTGGCTAAGATAGAATCCTAGCAGCTTTAAGCTTACATCCCATAAGCTTAGTGCTCCCCTAAAGAAAGGGAATGCTTCTTTTCCCACCATTCTAGCAAAAATATCAAGTCAGCCTCTCATTGACCCACTTTGGGTCATGTGCTGATCTGTGAACCAATGGTTGTAGCCAGGGAGTTTCAGTCCTTTGATTGGCCAGGCCTGGGTCAGATTCTCATCTCTTGAGAACAGAGGTAGGACCAGTCCCACCCAAACTGAGACTTAGAGTGAGAGAGAGATGATTCATGAAAAGAAAATTGAGGTTCCCATGAGAGTTGAAGGAGCAATGAGACACTGGGTGAGTAAACATAACTAATTTCCACCACAGACTTGAACAATTTATGTTTCTGACACCTCTACTCTTTCTACACTATCACTATCTCCAGGCCACATTTTTAGACTTGTGAGTACAGCACAGTGACCTCTCCTCCATTTTGGGGGTGATAATAGGACTGTCCTATAGAATATCAAACTTGTGGATTCTTCCTTCAATTTTATTAAAAGATTCTGTTAACTATAACATAGCACAACTGGGAACAGATGACATTTTGTAGCCACCAAATGTAGCCTGCTTCAAGTAGCCCAAGATTTCCTACAAGATGAATATAACAAGGGCTTTCAGGTTTGAATGAGTCAAATAATTGCTGTCTAATTGTCTAACAATTAGGTCACAGAAGAGGCAGAAAATATAGTAGTTGTAAGCATTTTCAGGTAGTCACACTTTGGAACTGACCCCAAACCAGTGAGTGTTCCTGGTTCCTGCTTATACCCCAAGGCGTGACTGCATATGTAAACTGATATAATTGATGGTAGAGATGTAACTCTGAAGCCAAATGTGTGTAACTCTTGGCCATGGTTAGCACTGAAGGAGTCGGATCATTCTCTCTCAACAGATATCCAGAAACTGGATCTAGCGTAATCACAGAACAAAGCATTAACAAGACTGTGCAGAACTTTGCTTCAACAGCGACCCCTCTGGCAACAAGAGGCACCTGCAGCAGCGAACTAACCAGACCCTTGTCCTTAGCCACTTCTAGATTAGCCATGGGCAGACACTGTTTTTGGAATTAAGAACACTTGTACGGTTCACTGATCATTTAAAGGGGCAGGAAGAACTCCACAAGAAAAGTGATAAATATCCCACTAATAAGGTAGGTGGGTGCTGAAGCAATTGATAGGAAAAATGAAAGCACTCTGTGTCATTCAGGCCCCAAGTTTGTGGAGATGTTCTTGCTGCCAACACAAGGAATGAGAGACTGAATCTAGGTTCCTAAGAACTATTCCTGGTATATAGGAGTATAGTAATATTTGGCCTCTTACGATTTCCCTTTTTCCCTTTTTATGTTATTTATTTTTATTTTTTTTTGAGACAGGGTCTTGCTCTGCCACCCAGGCTAGAGTACAGCGGTATGCTCTCACCTTACTGCAACCTCCACCTCCTGGGTTCAAGCAACTCTTCTGCCTCAGCCTCCAGAGTAGCTGGGACTATAGGCATGCACCACCTCACTTGGCTAATTTTTTGTGTGTTTTTAGTAGAGATGGGGTTTCACTGGATTGGCTAGGCTAGTCTGAATCCACCTGCCTCAGCCTCCCAAAGTGCTGGTATTACAGACATGAGCCACCACACCCAGCCATTGTTTTCAGTTTTTATTGTTGCTGTCGTTTACCGGAGACCATAATCATCGCTTACTCAAACACCACTGCATTTAATATAATCCCATCTGAAATTCTGTGAGGTAGCTAGCATTATTATTCATCCCCACATTATTGATTTTTTTAATGGAGGTTCAGAAAGGCAAGATGATGTTCCCAAAGTCACACCACGGTAGAACTAGGACTAGAACTCAGATTTCTCACTCCCCAGCTAGTGCTTCCATAAACTAAGGGCTTTGTGTTCTCAAACATGATGGGCAAAGGGAGACAGAAAACCCGTGTTTCTTGAACACCTGTGATGGCAGGCGCCATGCTGGGCATGTTCATGTATATCAGCTAATTTACTTTTCTCCACAGTCCCATGAGGTCTCCATGGTATTATTTCCCCATTTTAGTCAAATGGAGGCACAAAGACAGAAATGGGACCTTTCCCTGAATCACTGTACAGCTGGGGTCTCTGAAGAGATTCAGCATGAAGAGAACGTTTTTCCAGGAAGGGAGCTCCCTGCCGAATGGCACTGGTGGAGTCTCATCCTTACCCCTACTCTTCAGAGGCATCACTGAACTACACCTCACTTTCCAGGAAATAAATTCTGCACACACTCCAGGGTCCCCAAAAAAGACTCCCTGACCTCCAAGTTTACCAGCTGGCTCCATCCAAGAGCAAAACTGGGCCAATTTTCCCACAGAATGAATGCTTACAGTGTTCTGAATAAACGTAGAAGTTCACCCTCCCAGTCTTAAAGCCTAAAACTTACTTTTGTCTCATCTGAGTCCCTTTCTCAGGAAACCAACCCTCAGTCCTCCCAGATAGTATCAAGGCACTGAAACTTACCAGATTACTGCACCTAGACAATGAGACACCAGACCCCTCATTCATCACGATTGCTTCCTCACCCCACCCTAACTTGTTTTCCTGCACATAGTTCCATTTCCTCCCTAGAACATAAACTCCCAATTTTAGTTAGTTGGTGAGACAGATTTGAGACTTATCTCCTGTCTCCTTGACTAACATCACCCAGATAAAGCTTTCTTCCCTGGCAATACTTGTGGTCTCAGTTATTGCGCAGTAAGCAACAGGACCTACATCAAACCCTTGGCATTTTCGTAACAAGAGGAGAGATATCTGGTCTGGAATTGTGAAACCAGGTGATTTGGAGGTAAAGAGAGACAACCAGATAGACCGACTGAGAGAATAAAGAGAGATAGTGGAAAGAGAGAAAGACATACAGGGAGAGGAGAGAAAGGGGGAAGAGAGAGATAAAGAGCAACAGAGGAATGAAGAGGAAGAAGGAAGGAAGGACATGGTAAAGGACACAGCAGAGGATGAGGGGAGGAGGAGGAGGAATTTGGGGTATAAACTTGTACAACTTTGGTATAAAAGGAAAAACTGACGTTATTTGTTAAATTTCCTAATTGGTATTCATCTCTGTACTAAACATCACAAAAATAAAGTCCAGACTCTCAAGCATGTAAATAAACAATTATAAAATGATAAATCATCAGTTCTCTGATGCAGAGGACCCAGAGGCATCAGATAAGCCTTTACTGAGCTGTAGGTCAGATGCCAAGAGTGGGGAACAATTTTCCATGTGGAGAAGGAGAGTAAAAGCCTTGCAGACAAAGGAAACAGCAAATGCAAAGACTCCTGGATGTCAGTGTGTATAGTCCAGGAAGGACAAGGAAATACATTAGTCTGTGATATGGTTTGGCTGTGCCCCCACCCAAATCTCATCTTGAACTGTAGCTTCCATAATCCCATGTGTAGTGGGAGGGATCCAGTGGGAGGAAATTGAATCGTGGGGGCTGGTTTTCCCATGCTGTTCTCATGGTAGTGAGTAAGTCTCACAAGATCCAGTGGTTTTATAACGGGCAGTTCCCCTGCACGTGCCCTCTTGCAGGCTGCCATGTAAGAAATGCCTTTGCTCCTCCTTCCCTTCCGCCGTGATTGTGAGGCTTCATCAGCCATGTGGAAAGCCATGTGAGTCAATTAAACCACTTTTTCTTTATAAATTATACAGTCTCAGGTATTTCTTCATAGCAGTATGAAAATGAATTAATATAGGCTGACGCAAGAAATAGGAAAGGGCCAGAGAAAAGGCAGAGCTGAGCATGCTAGAAAACAGATCTTGTCTTGAAGACTGGAGTCCAAAACTGTCATTAAAGTCTCCCTGAAAGCTTGCAGATTTACACTTAGGGATTCATAAGTGCTCAGCAAGAACTTATTAAAATTTTAGTGTGTTCACAAATACTAGCACATTCTGGATCATCTCCCTGACAACCAGCATGGAATCCATACAACGATTTGATTTGTGATCACTTTGGGGTCTAGTAATGATGTGTCGGTTTTTTTCCTCATTAAACTTTGTTTTAACGAGTCTCAAAATTCTGTGACAGATTTTTGGTCAAGTTGTTTCCATTAACAAATACTGATTTAAAAAACTAGTAACTTAAAACTGCCACATGAAAAAAAAATTATCCACAAAACATTCTCCTTTCCTTTTGAAGGTTTTACAATGCATTGTCATCATTAACCAGTCTTTTACTATTACACTTAACTGGCCAATTGAAACAAACAGTTCTGAGACTGTTCTTCTACCCATTAAGACTAGAGTAGCATGTATTAGGGATAATATTCATTTAGCCTTCTGAGTTTTCTGGGCAGACTTGGTCAGCTTGCCAGCTCCAACAGCCTTCTTGTCCACTGCCTTGATGACACCGATGGCACCTGTCTGTTTCATAGCATGAACAGCAAAGCTACCCAGAGGTGAATAGTCTGAGAAGCTCTCAATACACATGGGTTTTTCAGGAACCATATCAGTGATGGCGGCATCACCAGACTTTAAGAATTTAGGGCCATCTTCCAGCTTTTGACCAGAACAGCGATCAATCTTTTCATTCAGCTTAGCAAACTTGCATGCAGTGTCAGCCATGTGGCAATCCAGTACAGGGGTGTAGCCAGCACTGATTTGGCCTGGATGGTTTAGGATAATCACCTGAGCAGTGAAGCCAGTTGCTTTCATTGGTGGGTCATTTTTGCTGTCAGCAGCAACACTGCTACCACAAACATCCTTCACAGACACATTCTTGACATCGAAGCCCACATTGTCCCCAGGAAGAGCTTCACTCAAAGCTTCATGGTGCATTTAAACAGACCTTACTTCAGTTGTATCACTGACTGGAGCAAAGGTGACCACCATAACAGATTTGAGAAAACCAGTCTCCACTCGGCCAACAGGAACAGTACTAATACCACCGATTTTTAGACATCCTGGACAGACAGACACAGGGGCTCGTCAGTTGGAGGAGTTGGTAGTAGGATGCAGTCCAGAGCCTCAAGCAGTGGGTTCCACTGGCATTGCCATCCTTACGGGTGACTTTCCGTCCCTTGAACCAAGGCACGTTAACACTTTCCAACATGTTGTCACCATTCCAACCAGAAATTGGCACAAATGCTACTGTGTCGGGCTTGTAGCCTATTTATTTATTTATTTGCGACAGGATTTCGCTCTTGTTGCCCAGGCTAGAGTACAATGGCACAATCTCAGCTCACAGCAAGCTCCACCTCCTGAGTTCAAGCAATTCGCCTGCCTCAGCCTCCTGAGTAACTGGGATTACAGGCATGCACCACCACACCCGGCTAATTTTTGTATTGGCAGAGATGGGGTTTCACCATGTTGGCCAGACTGGTCTTGAACTCCTGACCTCAGGTAATCCACCTGCCTTAGCCTCCCAAAGTGCTGGGATTACAGGCATGAGCCACAGCCCCCAGCCCAATTTTCTTAATGCAAGTGCTGACTTCCTTAACGATTTCCTTGCATCTCTTCTGGCTGTCTGGTGGCTCAGTGGAATCCATTTTATTATAAGCAACAATTAGCTGCCTCACACCCAGTGTGTGAGCCAGAGGGCATGCTCACGGGTCTGCCCGTTCTTGGAGATACCAGCTTCAAATTCACTGACACCAGCAGCAACAATCAGGATAGCACAGTCAGCCCGAGATGTCCCTATAATCATGTTTTTGATGAAGTCTCTGTGTCCAGGGGCTTAAATGATAGTCACATAGTACTCGCTGGTCTCAAATTTCCACAGGGAGATATCAATGATGATACCACGTTCACACTCAGCTTTCAGTTTATCCAAGACCTGGGCATACTTGAAGGAGCCCTTTCCCATCTCAGCAGCCTCCTTCTCAAATTTTTCAATGGTTCTTTTGTCAATGCCACTGCATTTGTAGATCAGATGGCCAGTAGAGATGGACTTGCCTGAATCTACGAGTCCAATGCTGACAATGTTGATAAGAGTTTTTTCCTTTACCGTTTTGGCTTTTAGAAGTAGTTTTGACAACACCTGTGTTCTGTTGGCAAACCCACTGAAAAAAAAAAATGAAAAGAAGTAATGTTTTAATTGTCCCATGATAAAGGGGAAAAGGTGGGGGTAGACTTGACATATAAATGATGTGTTTGTGTCAGATAAAGACCAACTGAATGGCTAGCAATGCCAGTTATGTTCTAGAATCAAACTGAGGTTTACTCACCCAGAGCAGCAAACCCAGATACCCACCCAGAGGTGTTTGTACTGATAGGCATTTATTGTAGGGTGCCCAGCAAGGAGAATCAGAGCAGGTCATGCTTAAGACCCAAACTCCCCAGTGGCTACAGGCCAAGTACCTGCAAGGTAAGGGTTTTTATGTTGGTGGTGATGGTGGTTTTCTTTAGACAAGGTCTTGCTCTGTCCTCTGTTGCTCAGCCTAAAGTGCAGTGGCATGATCATAGCTCACTGCAGCCTCGATCTCCTGGGCTCAAGTGATCCTCTAGCCTCAGCCTCCCAAGTAACTGGAACTAAAGGTGCCTGCCACCACACGGGGTAATTTTTTATTTTTAGTAGAGATGAGGTCTGCTATGTTGCCCAGGCTGGTCTTGAACTCCTGGGCTCAAGCAATCCTCCCACCTTGGCCTCCCAAAGTTCTGGAATTAAAGATATGAGCCACCACACCTGGGGCAGGTAAGGGATTTTTAAAGGCAGAGGTAAACTTCAGGAAAGCAGAAACTACAGGCAAAATCATAAATCAATGCATGGAGGTTACATGTTGGTTTAAGGTTAAAAGGGTGGGATATCTTGAAGTGCAGACTTACAAGTCATAGGTAGTGTATTATAGCAACTGACACTGCTATAAAGATACTACATGAGACTGGGTAATTTATAAATAAAAGAGGTTTAATTGACTCACAGTTCTGAATGGCTGGGGAGGCCTCAGGAAACTTACAATCATGGCAGAAAGTCAAGGTGAAGTAGGCATCTTCTTCACAAGGCGGCAGGAGAGAGAGAGCAAGCAAAGGGGAGTGTCACACTTTAAAATGACCAGTTCTCTTGAGAACTCACTCACTATTATGAGAATAGCATGGGGGAAACTGCCCTCATAAGCCAATCACCTCCCACCAGGTCCCTCCCTTAACACATGGGGATTACAATTCAAGATGAGATCTGGACACAGAAGCAAACCATATCAGGTAGATTCAAAGATCTGATTTGCAATTGGTTAAGGAAGAGAAACTTTGTTTAAAATTTTGAGGTCAGTAGAAAACTGTTAACTGGCAAGGGGGAGTGACTTCCTCCAAGCCCCTACAGGAAGAAACTTAGAACGAAGGGCAACAGTTAAAGTTTTGTCTTCCCTTTCCCCTTATCTGTGGTCCACATGTCAGGGGTTCTTGTCATTTGGTGGAGGGTCATCTGTAGGGATCTGAGCATCTGAAAGACAATTCAGGAAGCTATGTTAAGATGTTATCTTTAGTTTCTATAATGAAAATAGACATCTCTGGGAGTCTAACTTCCTTAGCTATTGTTTTAAGCTACTATTACCTTCTCATTTAACAAGTTAGTTATTTAGTTCTCAGGGCTAGCTAGGTGCCTGGAATATCGTTCGAAAGATAAAGAGTCTCAGAGACAAAAATGGTGGAAGAATTGAGTTTCCATGCCACTCAAAGTAATAAAGGAATCAAAGCTCAAAAATAACCTGGGCTAGAACAGCAATTCATTTTGAGGAAGTGGCAGTTTAGTTTCAGCAAAACAACATCATCTATCATATTAAATAAATCATGCTAATTTGAATTTTATCACTTTTAGTGTTTAGTTTCTAATTTGTTTAGCCTTGTTTATGAACTTCTTTTGTCATTGATACTAAAACATAATTTTCTTCCCATTTTGACTCTGGAATTGGGATGCATCTTAAAATCTACAGCCTCTTACAATTCCAACTGACAGCACTTTTTCCCTTTTTAATGCTACATAAAATAATAATGCATCTTACAACGGATGGTGCTTCAGATTCAATGAAGCACAGTATGTGCAAAATGAGTTAAAAGCTAGTTTTGTTTGTAAATAAGTAAGTAACATGAAAAATTCAGATGTTGAAGTCAGTATGGGGGTCTATATAATATTTTTGCTTAAAACACTTTACATACTACTGCAGCTGGAGTATCGCTGATGACAATGAGGCAATGAGATGTTTTCATCACAGGAGTGAGATGGTCAGATTACCGCATGGGGTAGCTACTCCAGCACAACCCCGGCAAGAAAAAGAGAGACAAGTTTTGCGGTAGAGAAAGTGAAGGCCTAAACTTAGGAAATACAAGGAAAGATGAGAACGTAACTTGAGGATCTATGCAGGAGGCAGCCTCAACAGGATTTAATGATGGATTAGACATGTGAAAGTAAGGCTGTGTAGAGGAGAAAGAAGGAGAAGGAGGACGCGGGGATGATGCTGGGTTTCTGGATGGAAGGGAGTAGCATCCCCAAGGTACAGAGAGGTAGTGAAGGTTGAGATGGTATGATTATGACCGTAATAATGGTGATAGTGATACTGGTGATGAAGGCTGTGATGGGTGATGATAATAATGTTGGTGATGATAAGCAGTCATGGTGGTGATGATAGTGATGGTGTCAGTGGTTATAGCGGTGATGATAATGGTGGCAGTGATGTGTGATGATGGTGGCAATAAAAATGGTGGTGATGTTGGGTGGTGATGGTGGTAATGATGATGGAGGTGAGAGTGGTAATGAAAATTGTGGTGATAGTGGTGGTGATGGCAGTGGGTGGTGATGACAGGAATGATAATGGAGGTAATGAGGGTGGTGATAAAAATGGTGGTGATAGCGACGGTGATGGTAATGGGTGGTGATGATAGTGATGGTGGTAATAAAAATGGTGGTAGGTGGTGACGGTGGTGATGTTAGTGGTGGAGATGATGGAAATGGTGATGGTGGAGGTGACAGTGGCAGTGGTGATAATAAAACTGGCTTGCATTTTAATAAACATAGTGGTGATCGTGGTGGTAGTGGTGGTGATAAGGGTGGTAATGATTGGTGGTAGTGGGAGTGGTCATGATGATTAATATAGCAGAATAATCATCATGATATTTTAACCAGGAGGCCTAGAAGTAAAAGTAGTCATACTGGGGACTGGTCTCTTCAGTTGCCCCACCTTGACCCCAAGCACCTACTGGAGAAATCCAACCTTCTTTGGGCCTCGTCCAAGAAACGACTATCACTGCTTTTTCCTCCTATCGCAACTGTAGGTATCACTCTCACTCCCCAATCACTCAATGGAAAATCAATTATAAGTGAATGCTGGAACCAATGACTTCCCCCCACAGCAAAGAATATCCATTATTTACCCATAAAAATATTTCAAGGATTATTAGCATATAAACTGTGATTAATTAAATTTGCAAAAATTGTTTCTGATGCATGCAAATGAGATGGTTCCCACTGGGCCAGACTAAGGTGTTGCTCTCTCTCCTGCTGCTTGAGGAGACAGTTGCAAGGAAGTCACTCAACACATCTTCTGCTCCAGAGGCTTTGGAAAAGATAGAACTACAGAGTCCATCTCAAACGTGGTTCTGCTCTGAGCTTTTCCAGCTTCATCCTTCTACATCAGGTCTACCCGATTAAGGGAATAAATCTGGAGGATGATCTTCCTATTTGGGAATTGATTCACATGCAGGAGCACTGAAGGGGCCAAAAGGTTGTGGAGCTTGAAGGAACGAGAAAGGAGGAAATCAGCTTTCAGTCCACTCTGACCACGGAGCCCAGGAAGGGGCTGAGACTAGCTCAAGGTTGCAACGCTTTCTCTATGCCCCTCTAAATTCTTCAGGGTTTTCATGACATCAGCAAGAACCAGGATCGCACACCCAGTGGAAGCTGGCCCAGAACTTGCAGCCAGAAGAAAAAGCCTTAGTCTAAGGAAGGTGGTGGGACCAAACTGGGTTCTAGTGACTTCCAGAATCTGAAGGGTTTGTTCGTGGTCTCTGCCTTCTAAGTCTCCAAAGACACTCCTGGCTGAATCCCTAGACATTTGGTGCCAACAAAGAGTTCCTAAGGTTTCAGTTGTCCAAGGACATATCCAGGTGCCCAGGGGCCACCGTGGTACAGACTCAGTGCTCAAAGACGGCTGTTCTTCCAGCAGCCTCTCCAGGCTCAATCAGAGGAGGTTCCTTCTGTCACTTGCTCCAATGATACCTCTAGCCTTACCTCTCTCCTGAACTCCATATACAACTGCCCACTGGGCTTTTCCACGTGGAGGTCCCCTGGGTGGGACCAGATTAGTTGAACCTCAAAATCTCTCCATCCCCTTCTCCCACTTCTCCTCTTGTGTTCCTACTTTGACACCTCTATCCATACAGTTACCCAAGGATAGGTCAGGAATATTCATTTAAAACAATTTTTTTGGAGACAAGATCTTGCTTTATTGCCCAGGTTGGAGCGCTGTTGCACAATAATAGCTCACTGCAGCCTTGAACTCCTGGGCTCAAGAGATCCTCCTGTCTCAGTCTCCAGAGTAACTGGAACTACAGGCACACAGCACCATGCCCACCTAATTTTTTATTTTTATTTTATTGTATTTTTTTATTTATTTTTTATTGCATTTTAGGTTTTGGGGTACATGTGAAGAACATGCAAGATTGTTGCATAGGTACACCCATGGCAGTGTGATTTGCTGCCTTCCTCACCATCGCTTATATCTGGTAATTTTTTATTTTTTTAAAGACAGAGTCTTACTACGTTGTCCAGGCTGATTTTGAACTCCTGGCCTGAAGCGATCCTCCTGCCTCAGCCTCCCAAGGAACTGGGATAACAGGTATGAAGCACTGTGCCTGGTCAGTCAGGCCCTGACTGACTCACCCCTCCCCTTCTTTCCCCACATCTAATCACCAGGTCCTATTGATTAGACCTCTTTAGCATCTCTAAACTCTGACTGCACCTTCCCCTTCCCACTGGTACCTGAGTTGCGCCAGCATCCTCTCCAGAATGGATGACCACAGTAGCTTCCTAACAGGTCTCTCTGCCTCCACCTTTGCTTTCCTCTTGTTTATCCTTTATTTTACTTTATTTTAATTTTTTTACACAGGGTCTCACTATGTTACCCAGGCTAGTCTCAAACTCTTGGGCTCAAGTGATCTTCCCACCTCAGCTTCCCAAATGGTTGGGATCACAGGCATGAGCCACTGCACCCAGCTGTTATTTATCCTAGCCACCTCCAGGGTCATCTCATGTGATGGTTAATTTTATGTGCCAACATGACTAGGGTAACAGATGCCTAGATAGCTGGTAATACATGATTTCTGACTGTGTCTGTGAGGCTGTTTCTGGAGGAGAATAGCATTTGAATCAGTGGATGAAGTGAAGAAGACCCATCCTCCCTGAAGGGAGTGGGCATCACCCAATCCCTTGAGGACCCAGAGAAAACAAAAAGGAAAAGGAAGGGAATTCTCTCTCTCTCTCTCTCTCTCTGCCCTCTCTCTCATTCTCTCTCTCTTCTCTCTCAATCTCTCTCCTCTCTCATTTTCTCTCTCTCTCTCTCACGCGCGCACCACAGAAGCGTTGAAAAACCCAGCCTTCTCTTGCCTTTGACATCAGAGCTCCCAGTTCCCCCAGGCATTTGGACTCTGGACTCTTGGCTCTCAAGCCTTTGGCTTTGGATTGAATTACACCATTGGCTTTCCCGTTTCTCCAGCAGGCAGACAGCATATGGTGGAGGACTTCTTAACCTCCACAATCATGAGTCAGTTCCCAAACTAAATCTCCTCTTCTCTCCCTATGGATGTGCCATTGATTCTATTTGACTAAGGCAGCTCCCAAACACAGACTACAGTCACTGTTTATGAGCTCTGCTGCTTCAAAGCCCCTGTTAAGTAAAGAAAACTCCAACTCCTCAGCTTGAGATTTGAGGGAATCTCGAGGGGCTGCCTGCCTCTCATCTTGTTCCACTAGCTCACTGTCTACACCCCAAACTTTATCCCAGCAGGCTCGCTCCATTTGCTGAATATGCTGCCCCCTTCCAAACTTCTCGGTGTGCCAACCCTCCCTGACCCATCCAGACATGCCCTCCTGCTTCATAACCCATCCTTTTCCAGCTCTCCAGGCAGAGCCGCTTCCCCCTGTGCATTCCCACAGCACTTACTGCCTCCCTCTTTGGCAGCCTCACCGCGCCCGACCACCGTCCTCATGGTGAAAGTGGCTTTCCTGCCCCTCTGGGCCAGGAGCAGGGCGATGTCGCTTGTGGAGTGGTGAGAGCACCGCCTGGGAGTTGCACTGATTGGGTTTTTCAGCCCTTCTCTAGCTCTAATCAGAGGGCTGCTGGCTGGCTATTTTTATAGTTATTTGTTGATCATATACTAAAGAGGGGTAGATTATTCATGAGTTTTTCCAGGAAAAGGGTGAGCAGTTCTCGAACTAAGGGTTCCTCCACTTTTTAGACCATGTAGGGTAACTTCTGGACATTGACACGGCATTTGTTCACTGTCATGGCGCTGGAGGGACTGTATTTTAGAAGTTAATTCATTATAATTCACCTATAATGAGCAGTGAGGATGACCAGAGGTCACTTTCATCACCGTCTTGGTTTTGGTGCATTTTGGGGGACTTCTTTACTGCGACCTGTATTATTAGCAGGGTTTTTATGACCCGTGTCTTGTGATACCAGTTCTGTAGACCCTCCATCTCATCCTGTGACTGAGAATCCCTAGCGCCCTGGGAATGCAGCCCAGCAGATCTCAGACTTAATTTACCCAGCCCCTACTCAAGGGAGTTGCTCTGGTGCAAACGCCTCTGATCCCTAAGCCCATGGGATTCCTCAACCAGGCCACTAGGACCTCAAGCAACGTGCCAGGCACTAAAGATCATGGCACCCAAAACCAGGACCCTCCGGAAACCAAGAAACCCATCTGGGATGGCATCCAGACAGCTACAGGGGTCTGTTCTTGGGAGTAATCTTTGGCAAGTTAAGATTGCAGGGGCCTGACAAAAACCGCAGGGAGGCCTGGTGGTTAACAGCATTGGCAGAGACAAGGCACAGCCACGGCAAGAGAGCATTCAAATCCACTTTGTGTCTAAACGTCTCACTCCCTGACTCCTCCACACAGAATGAGCCTGAATAGGCAGGCTCCTTTCCTGTTTCTGATGTGTAACACGTTTCTTTTCTTTCTTTCTTTTTTTTTTTTTGAGATGGAGTCCCGCTCTGTCCCCAAGGCTGGAGTGCAATGGCATGATCTTAGCTCACTGACTGCAACCTCCACCTCCAGGGTTCAAGCGTTTCTCCTGCCTCAGCCTCCTGAGTAGCTGGGATTACGGGCAAGTGCCACCACGCCTGGCTAATTTCTGTATTTTAGTAGAGACAGGGTTTCACCATGTTGATCAGTCTGGTCTCGAACTCCTGACCTCATGATCCACCCACCTCGGCCTCCCAGCGTGCTGGGATTTATAGGCATAAGCCACCATGCCCGGCCCACCTGTTCCCATTTCTAGTCCCCACTGTAACAAAGCATATGTGAATATACCCCCAAACTCCCCTCCTCAAAGGAGATACACCATGAGGACTTGCACCATCTTGCTTTGCTCCTTAATATTTATTGGACATTGTGCCATAACAGTAGGTGTAAATCTGTCTCATAATTGTCAACAGTTATGGATGCATCATAATTTAATGGGTCCCCTCCTGACAGGCCTTTAATAAGTTATTAAACGCCATGCCCCATCCTCACAGCAGCCTCTTGAGACATACATCTTATGCCTGTGGTACCATCTAAAACGATTAGAATAGAAAACCTGAATCCTGGCTGCGGCATAGAATCACCCAGGGGGCCAGTCTGCCCCTCGGAGGCCGAGGCTCAGTGACTGACTCTCCCCCTGGCCTCTGGCCCCAGCTGCCGTGTGGGCTGCTCAGACCTGTGCGAGGCACCACCAGGCCTGGCAGTGATTCATCCACCCGTTTTTATTTTGTATTAAAGTTGTTATTCCTGCCTGCCGCCGCTACCTCCAGGCTATTTCTCAGGACATTAACCTTTATAGCCGTCCTCTGCCACTGTTCCTTGGGGTTGAATTTGATTCCACTCAGGAGACCAGGGGACAGAGCCACAGCAGCCGCAAAACTGGGCAGTTAACAGAAGAGGTGCCCTTCCCAGCTGAGACTGGTGGCCTTCAGTTCAGTCCTATGGATTGTGATTTGGACCCAGACACAAATGCAGAGAAAGAAACAGAGAAGGGTGGAGAGAATGTAGACAGAAGAGAGAGAGACAAAGAGCTGTGCCTTCATGCCTAACTGTACAAAGATGGCTTGTAGGAATTTTCCATCAGGTAAACAAATCAATTTGAGTCATGTACTAACACACTGCCATCAGTGAAAACAGCTGAGATTATTAGTGCTCACTGAATGCCAAAGAAAACATAGACATCACCTCTGGTTCTCTGTGAAACCCTACAAAGAGGAACTATTATGAAGAAACTATGACCCAGTGAATCAAATGCCTTTGCTTAAGTGTATCAGTCAGTATAGGCTAGGTTATGCTGCCGTAACAAACAGTCCCAAAAATCTCATTAGAGTGAAATAACAGAGAGCCTAAGATTAGCTCTCACTCAAGCTAAATGTCCATCAGGGGTTGACAGTGACTCTGCTCCAGGCCACCTCCTCTAGTGGACAGGTCCTCCACTTCTGAGATAACCCCTTAAGGACAGAAGCACCAACACAGTCCCCAGCGATGAGCTGGTGAATGAATAATAACAGTTCTGTGAGAGTAGATAATGTATATGTGTGTGTATATACATATCATGATTATAAATTTGACTGATAAAAGATACATAGCACACAGTTTACAAATAGTTATAAAATATACAATACTCTTTATTGGAAATTCCCTATAGCCAAATGATTCTCACAGAAATCTTTTGTTGATTTTTATTATACAACTCTTATATCCATAGCCCACCTAGGGTTGCAATTCAGCTATGACTCCATAATGTTTTTTTGCTATTCACAATGTAACAGCTACCAATATGACACTTTTCAGTTTAATTTGCTTTTGCTTCCATTGCTTTCTCAAGTCTATACAAGAACCCAAACAATTAATAGAGCCCTGATTTTTAGTGTTTGCCCATTTTGGTGCTATAAATGCTCTTGTGATGGCCAATGTCAAGCTTGAACAGTGAAGTCGCTGCATGAAGAACTGGGAAAGAAGTGTGTGTTTGCACACCGTTATGTAATATTTCCATCTTACAGATACAATGCACATAAATACATTCAAGAACTTAGGTAGTAGTAAAATGCAATAAAACAGGAAGTGGTGGGTTTGGAGTATTTCTTTCCTTTGTTTTTAATAAAATGTGTTTAGCTACAAATTTACATAATTTAATTTTTAATGATGGTCAGATTTAATAGCCAGCTTAGAAAATTCCTGCATGCCTCTGTTATATTCCCCCAGCGGCTGGAGTTCCCCCATGGCCCTCAGCTGTCAGCCCTCTGTAGGAATTACCCTCAGCTGAAGAGCTCCATCTCACTCAAGATCACTTCCCTTTCTTTCTTTCCTTCTTTCCTTCCTTCCCTTCCTTCCTTCCTTCCCTCCTTCCTTCCTTCCTTCCTTTCCTTCCTTCCTTCCTTCCTTCCTTCCTTTCCTTCCTTCCTTCCTCTTTCTTTTTTTGAGATATGGTCTTGCTCTATTGAGCTCCATCTCGCCCAAGATCACTTCCCTCCCTTCCTTCCCTCCCTCCCTTTCCTTCCTTCCTTCCGTCCTTCCTACCTTCCTTCCTTCCTTCCTTTTCTTTCTTTCAGATGGGGTCTTGCTCTATCACTTAGGCTCGAGTGCAGTACCAAGATCACAGCTCACTGCAGCCTCAACCCCCCAGACTCAAGTGATCCTCCCACCCCAGCCTCTCAAGTCACTGGGACTACAGGTTTGCACCACCATGCCTAGCTAATTTTTTTGTATTTTTTGTACAGATGGGGTTTTGCCATATTGCCCAGGCTGGTCTCAACTCCTGGGCTCAAGCAATTCACCCACCTCAGCCTCCTGAAGTGTTGGAATGACTCCTCCCCTTCCATAGGGGTAGCTCACATCCAGCGAACCACTGACATGGGGGTATAAAAGCCCAGATGATTGCTGCAACTTGGGACACCACTGAAGGACCACAAGCCTCAGGGCTTTGTGTGGAGCCCACACCTGTCTTCCCAACTGTGCTTTCTTCCTCCCACATGAGTACAGGTACTAAGAACACGGCCTGGTAAAGTTCACAAGTTAGTCTCCATCTACAGTGTGCTTCCTAAGGAGCCCCCCACAACCCTGCCACTCCGGGCTCCAGGCTCATGAAGCAGCTCTGACTGGAGCAGTTATTTGGTCATTACCAGAGAAGGAAAGAGATCTCCGAAGGGCCTCACTTCTGCTCCACCCTCACTGGTCAGAGCTAGTCACATGATCCTACCCAACCATTCTTCCTAATGTTCTAGATGTGAGAGAGCCAGTGATATAATTTGGAAATTTGTCCCTGTCCAAAACTCATGTTGAATTGTACTCCCCAGTGCTGGAGGTGGGGCCTGGTGGGAGGCATTTGAATCATGGGGGCAGATTGCTTACGGCTTGGTGCTGTATTTGTGATAGTGAGTTCTTATGACATCTGGTCATTTAAAAGTGTGTAGCACCCCTGCTTTTTGTTTCTGCTCTCATTGTGTGATGCGCCTGCTGCCCCTTTACCTTCTGCCATGAGTAAGAGCTCCCTGAGGCCTCCCTAGAGGCCAAGCAGATGTCAGCATTATGCCTCCCGTACTGCCACAGAACCATGAGCCAAATAAACCTCTTTTCTTTATAAATTATCCAGCCTCAGGTATGTCTTTGTGGCAATATGAGAATGGACCAACACAGTCAAGGTTGTGGACCAAGACAGCACTCACTCATGCTCACTGCTGCACAGTCACACAGCTGGCCAAAAACAGCTCTGGGGTCAAATTCCAGGTCTCTCTGGCCACAAATCTATGCTCTTCTCCTTCCAGGCCATTTAAGAATTGAGACTCTCACTTGGGCTGGGCACAGTGGCATGCAGCTGTAATCCCAGGTACTTGGGAGGCTGAGGCAGGAGGATAGCCTGAGCCAAGGGTTGGAGGCTCCTCATTAGGTCTTGAGAATATGAAGATGAACGATGTTCATCTTCCCACAACATTAAAGCTAATATATAGACTTGTAAGGTCAGAAATCCACAAACTGACTGAATCTCAGTATCCCCAGGAGACCCCTAAAAGACCACTCATTGGTGTCAAAAAATACAGTTCATTCTCCTGTCTCACCTATACTGCAGACATCATTAATCAACTACGACACTTTCTCCTGACGAGCCTGGATGGGGCAAGCATCAGGAGTTACAGCTCCTGACAGACATTACCAATCGATCAGAGAAAGTGCATAATTTGAAAACTATTTGTCATTCAGAAACCCTCCATTTTATATATGGGAAATGGAGGCCATAAACCACATGGTAAGTCAGTTTGGCCACATAGCTGATGCTGGAGCAAAGATATTCATGCAGGTAGGGCAAATGGCAGTCTTCCTTAAACCCCTAGAGTGCTCACAGCTAGGAGGTGAAAAGCCAGCCTCAGCCCAGGAGCTCTCCCAAGTAATCCACCTTGATTAGTTGATAATCATATTCACAGCAAAAAACAATATTTGCCACATATAGGGCAACTTCCAGCATTAAGTGCCTTAAAGGCACTTCTCATTTTTCCTCCTTAAACCATCCCACTGGGAGGCTGAGGCAGGTGGCTCACTTGAGCCCAGGAGTTTCAGACCAGCCCAGGCAACATGGCAAAGCTCTGTCTCTACAAAAAATACAAAAATTAGCCAGGTGTCATGGCACATGCCTGTAGTTCCAGCTACTCGAGAGGCTGAGGCAGGAGGATCCCTGGAGCTCAGGAGGCAGAGGTTGCAGTGAGCCACAATTGTGCCATTGCATGCCAGCCTGGGCAGCAGAGTGAGACTCCATCCCAATGTCTCAAAAAAAAAAATCCTCAAGGTGGTCAGTGATAGGTTATATGGTGTCTGTCCATTTGAAAGACAGAAAACCAAGACTCAGGTAAAATAATTTGCCCAAAATCACACAGCCAGCAGTGATGATACTAGGTTTCATTGAATGAATGTTTATTATGTGCCAGGTCCTGAACTAAAGGATGCTCTATCTCTTTTAATCCTCACAGCAGTCCTATGAATAGGGTGGTATCACTCTCATGCTACAGACAAGAAGCTTAAGACCAGGGACAGTGGCTCATGCCTGTAATCCCAGCACTTTGAAAGGCCAAGGGGGAGGATAACTTGAGGCCAGGAGTTCCAGACCAGCCTGGGCAACACAGCAAGGCCCCTACCTCTACCAAAAATAAAAAATTAGCTGGGCATGGTGGCATATGCCTGTAGTCTCAGCTACTCAAGAGGCTGAGGTTAGAGGATCACTTGAGCACAGGAGTTCAAGGCTGCAGTGAGCTATGATCACACCACTGCACTCCAGCCTGGGTGATGGATGAGGTCCTATCTTAACGAAAAGAAAAAAGAAAGTTGAGACTTAGTGAGATATATCCATCGGCCTAAGCTCACTAAAGTGGGATTGGAATTCAGACAGCCCGACTCTACCATTGTTTTAGTGCAGGCTGCTATAACAAATATCATCGACTGGGTGATTCAACATTTAGTTCTCACACTTCTGAAGACTGAAAAGTTTCAGATCAAGCTCAGTGTCAGCCGTGTGACCAAATCCAAAGCCATGTGCCTGCAGATTTGGTATCTGGTGAGGCCTTTCTTCCTGGTTTGCAGATGGCCACCTTCTTACTGACTCCTCACGTGGCAGAGAGACACATCACCTTTCTTGTGACTCTTTTTTTTTTTTTTTTTTTTTGAGACACAGCGTCTTGCTCTGTTACCCAGGCTGGAGTGCAGTGGCGCAATCTCGGCTCACTGCAACCACCACCTCTTGGATTCAAGTGATTCTCCTGCCTCAGCCTCCCGAGTAGCTGGGACTACAGGCACTCGTCACCACGCCTGGCTAATTTTTGTATTTTTAGTAGAGACAGGGTTTCACCATGCTGGCCTGGCTGGTCTCAAACTCCTGAACTTGTGGTCTGCCCACCTCAGTCTCCCAAAGTGCTGGGATGACAGGCATAGACACCTCACCCAGCCTTATGACTCTTCTTATAAGGTCACTAACCTCAGTAATGAGGGCTCCATCTTCATGACCTAATTACCTCCCAAAGGCCCCACCTCCTAATCCCATCACTTTGGGGGTTAGGGCTTCAACATGTGAATGGGGGCAAGGGGAAACTAACATTGAATCCATAGCAACCATTCATGCTTATGATAGTGTCAGCCTGAAATAATCAGAAGAACCAAAAACCAGTTTAAAAGCGTTTATTCAAGCACAAAGCTGAGAATGGTCGTTTGGGTAACACAGACTCCAAAGAACTAGGGTCAGTGATTCAAGATGAAAAGTTTAGGTCTTGCTTATACGGGCAGAAAACAAAGACATTTAGTAGGATTACAACGTTTTCTATACCAGGCGGGTTTATGAGTTACAACAATTGTATTAGTTACAGTTTGTTTTCTTTTCTATCCAGCTTCTTTTCCTTTCCAATTTAAGAGACTGTATTCGACAGTCCATCTTAGGTGATGATAGCCGAAAGGTCTTTGTGTGATTCCAATCCCACTTTCGTGAGCTTAGGTCAATGGACGCATCCTCACTAAGTTGCAAGTTTCTTTTTTCTTCTTACTGAGACAGGGTCCAACCCCATCACCCACACTGGAGTGCAGTGGTGCGATCATAGCTCACTGCAGCCTCAAACTCCCGTGCTCAAGTGATCCTCCCACCTCAGCCTTTTGAGTAGCTAAGACTAGAGAAAGGGAAGTTTATCTATAGTGAATATCAACAGTTAAGAGAGAAAGAGTCTTCTCTGGCGCCCTTTAATCCTGTACAATACAATACAATACAACACTTAACAATACAACATTTACAATTACATCACGTAATCAAGCTGAAATTTAAGATGTAGGCAAGGGGAAAGACTAATCTAACCAGAGAAACAAAGGTAGCAGGTGACCAAGTTACAGCTGCCTCTCATGTGGTTCAGGTCTTATAATCACATTCCCTTAAGGCTCAAAATGCTTTAAAGTTCCAACAGCTTACATTTAAATTACTTATTTTCATCAGAGTAAATGGTAATAAATGGAGAAGTTGGGATTTGAACTCCCTGTTAGCCTGAAATCATCAATTACTAATCTCTACTACCCCTTCCGGCAAGCACTGCTGCGCCTCTCAGGGTGATGATAAGGAGAGACTTGGAGCTGAACCCAGGACCCAAAGACCATGCAGATTTGCAGAGCAGGGCAAGGCAAGAGAGTATGTTTTGCCCACCCCAAGCAAAAGGTAGAAAAGCCAGGAGGAGGCTGTGGTCAGGGGATGGAGTGCTCTCATGGACCGGCCTGGATCTCATGCCTACCACAGGGATGCACATCCCCAAGGCCAAGTTCAATGCTTGGCACAGATCAGGCGCTCACTGAATACGTGGCGATTGTTTCTGTTTACTCTCACCACACAGTGAACCACCCAAAGCATAGTGGCTTAAAACAATCATCACTTTATCTAGCTCATGATTCAACAGGTTTTCTGGGCTAGCTCACTGGAGCTGGATGGTCTAAGGTGGCTCACTCACAGCTCAGCAGGCTGGTTCCAGGGGGACACACCAGCTGGGCCAGCTCAATTGCGCTCCACAAGGCCTCTCGTCATCCAGCAGGCTATCCTGGGTTTCTTCACACGGAGGTCTCAGGGCAGCAAGAGAGGACCAGCCTCAATGTGCAGGCGCTTCTCCAGCCTCTGCCGGCATTGCATTTGCTAAGATCCCAGTGACTAAAGGTCATCAGGTAATCAAGCTGAAATTTAAGATTTGGAGAACCAGACTTCACGTCTCAATGGGAAACGCGCATTGCGCACACAGGCATAGAAAGCATTTGTGCCGTCTCCATTGCAAATCGTGGGAAGTAGAAAAGTTCGTTTTTAAAGTTTTCTTTCTTGTTAACTTTGTTAAGCCCCATCCTATGTAACTGTCAAACATGCCATGCTTACAGGCACGTAGTACATTCTATGTCCTTGTACTTTAACCAAAATATCTGTGCTGGACGTGCTCACGGGCATGCCCTAGCTCTCCATTGCTTTTACCTGTTTAGAAAAGTTTTAAGTTATTAGCCAACCGAGTTTTAGTTTAGATTGTGAGGTCTGGCTCCAGCCAGTGGAGATCAGACACAGCAGTAAGGATGACCCCAAATGCATAAGGATTAAAGCTGTGTGTTTTCCTTTGTTCATTGTACTCTCGGAGCACGATGACTAGTGAGGGTACCCTTCCTGCAGTCCAGGAAGTAAAAACTGCTGAAAGATCCTTTGTCTCAGTGCTAATTTTTCTTTGCAGAACCAAGCATCTGTTTCCAACACAGTCTACCAAAGTGATGGAGTAAATGAGTCGTTGAATGAATACAAAGGCAGAAAGGGATTCACGAAAAGGGTCTGTGCAAGTTGAGCCCCTGAATTCCATCCAATCTCAGAACATCTTAGATTCCTCTGTCCATGGCAGGAGGAGAAAATAGAGCAAAGCCTTGCAATGAGATTCAGTGGCTGGAAGGAGGACTGCAGGAGCTAGGAGCTAAGCAATGGTTCCGTGTGCTCAGCTAAGCCTGGGTCTCTTGCAAACTCTCTCCCCCAGGGCCTGGCCCCAGCTAGGCGGGAGAGGTAACATGTCAGTGTGGTCAGCTGGTCCCTCTGCCCCAGATCCATGCTGCCTGCCTCTTGTCCTAGCCCAGCTGGGAGCATTACTTCAAATCCCCACTACGTCCCATGTGACGCGCAACGCTGGGAAGTGTAATTGCCGTAGTGATTACTTACAGCCATTACATTAAGTTTTAAAATGTTCCCTTCAAATTGAACAATGTTTTTTCAAAGTCAACAGCTGGTTCACAGCTTGAATGCAACCATTAGGATAAATTAAATAAAAAGGGTAATAAAATCACTGTCTAAATTTAATTTCTGAAGAGTGCAGAGGCTCAAAAAAAAATAAGCATTTAAAAATGCCTTTAAAATATAGCCAGAAAAGCAGAAGTTAATTCACTCCCTGATTGTGTCAGCTAATGGACACAACAGCACAATTAACCACGTAATTGCAGTGGTATAGACAAAGCCCTGAGCTCCTGCCCAGGTTCTGCTGTACAGGCCTCGGAGCACGGGAAGGACTTACCAGACAGGTGGCTCGTATATGCAGATGTCCCTACAAACAGGCTCGGAAAAGAGCTCCCATCTCTAGAAGGAAAATAACAACAAAGATGACATCCACAGCCTCCATCTCAGCAGATCCTCCTGAAGCCTAGAGCTCCCTAGAGTCATCTCCCAGGCAGGAGGGCAGGACAGCAAGGGCTTCTTTGCACATGCTTATATGCAGTTTGCAAATTTCAGCTACTGAATCCTTTTCACTCAAAGGCAACTTACTTTAGTGATCATCAGAAAAGATCTATCCAGCGTTTCTCCCAGGCAATCCTACCTTCCAAGCTTAGAAGGACTAGAATCCCATGGCTGTCATTTATTTGCTATGTCACTTTGGACAAGCAATGGGCTCATTTCTCTGTGCCTCAATCTCCTTCTCTGTAGAAAGGGAACTCATTTGTTCTTTCATACATTCAGGATATAGTCAACATATATGCACTGAGCATCTACTCTGAACTAGGCCCTGGCACAGAGAGCAGGGAGATAGCGGTGAAGGCAGATCCCTGCTGGAAGGGGAGAAGGGGTGCAGATCCAAGTGAAGAAGACAAACAATGACCAAGACCAGGAAGTACGATGTGTAGAACAGGAAAAGATGAGTGCTTGGGGAAAATAAAGTAGGGAAAGAGATAACAAGGGAGGGAAGGAGTGTTGTAATTTTAAACAAGGTGTTTGGGGAAGCCTCACTGCGAAGGGGAGGCTGGAATAATGGCCTGAAGTAAGGAAGGGAGCCAGTCACATGGATATCTGGGTGAAGAGTTCAGGCAAAGGAAACTTGCAAAGGTCTTGAGCCAGGAGTGCCCCTAGAGTGGTCTAGGAATAGCAAGGAAGCCAGGGTGCCAGGAGCACAGAGACTGGTAGGAGGTGAAGTCTGAGGCCAGACACGGTGGCTCACACCTGTAATCCCAGCACTTTGGGAGGCCAAGGCAGGCAGATTACTTGAAGTCAGGAGTTTGAGACCCACCTGGCCAACATAGTGAAACTCTGTCTCTACTAAATATGCAAAAATTAGCCAGACGTGGTGGCAAGTGCCTGTAATCCCAGCTACTTGGGAGGCTGAGGCAGGAGAGTCACTTGAACCCAGGAGGCAGTTGCAGTGAGCCAAGATTGTGCCACTGCACTCCAGCCTGGGAGACAAGAGCGATACTCTATCAAAAAAAAAAAAAAAAAGAGGTAAAAAAAATCCTCTGAAATCTGGGTGGAAGAGAAAGAAAAAGAAAAAGAAAAAAAAAGAGATCAGAGAGCTAACAGGAGAATAAGAAGATCTAATTCAAAGAGCTAATCATGCATCCACTCAACTAGTATTTACTGAGTGCTTAATCCACGTCAGAGAGTTGCCATAAGGATCAAATCAGATAAAGCAAAAGCACAGGCAGCTCCCAGCACACAGCAAGCGCTCAATAAACGCCACTATTAGAAGAGGACGCCCCTGCATTCTGGGCAGGTGGCAGCATAGACACTGCTCAGGAGAACCTGGGTCCTGACTTTGCTTTCTTTCCCAGGGTAAGGATGCAGCCTCGTTGCTAGGGAACCTGGTTCTGAAACCATTAGTGGTCAGAATTAATGCCCAGATTGCAAGGGAAGTTCTTTGGCTGTCAGCTTCAAGCATGTAAGGTCTAGGCCACAGCAAGAGCTCTGCTGCTCTCTCAGCTCTGGAAGGGCCATAGCTACAAGGAAAGGGACGCAGAGAGCTGACAACCAGGGAGGGAGTCATGGGGAAGGTCGTCGCAAATAAACAGACTTTGCTCCTGCTCTGGGGAACCAGCCTTGTGCAGCCTTGGCTAAAGAATGGGTCACTTCTAACAGGGTGTGCATGCATGTGTGTATGTGTGCAGGCGCATGTGCATATGCGTACATGTGTGTGCACGCTCGTGCCTGTTGGCACGTGGTCTCCTTTCTCCAAATCTGTACCCTACCTGCAATGCTACAATTATTAACTCTGACGCTCCTTGTTCCCACCCAGCCTGGGCACACGCACTACCCAGGTCGGCCACAAGGGGGCTCTCAGCGTTCGCCTTCCCCCTCCCTCCACCCAATAAGGCACTGGGCAGTGGGTTGGGGGCCGGGAGGCAAGCAAAGGGTTAAAAGCTCCACCTTCGAGGCAGGAGGATCGCTTGAGGCCAGGACTTCCAGACCAGCCTGGGTAACATAGCAAGTTCCTATCTCTACGAAAAATTTTAAAAGTTAGCCAGGCAAACCGTGCAAACCACCTCTGATGGGCCAAAACCCGGTGATTGGCACAAGAGCCGGTTACAGTCTGTTTACACCTCTGCTTAGGTTACAGTGTGCGATATACAGAGAACCCTTTAGGCCAAACCTAATATATGTAAGGAGGCAGCTTTAGGCTAAACTTGATTTAACACATATGTATGCATGCACAGAAAAAGATCTGAAATGGATGCTCAAAGGGGTTAACAGTGATCAACTCTGCACGGAAGGAAAGGAAGTTATGATTTTCTTAGTTATGCATTATCCGTATTTTCTAATTTTTTTAAACATGTAAAGATAAAATTGTATTCTTAAAAATAAATAAGACTTCAGAACAACAAAAAGGAATTTAATAGAATATAATCAATATGCTGGGAGCAGTGGCTCACTCCTGTAATCCCAGCACTTTGGGAGGCCGAGGCAGGTGGATCACTTGAGGCCAAGAGTTCGAGACCTGCCTGGGCAACACAATCAAATCCCATCGCTACAAAGAAAAAGAATAGAATCAATCAATCACACACACACACACACACACACAGATTGTCAGGGAACTGCTTCTCAATCTTTGTAGTGCACATTAACCCCCTGGTCAGATTCAGCAGTTCTGGCATGGGGCCTGGGAGTCTGCATTTCTGACAAGCTCCTGCATCTTGATGCCACTGCTCCAAGAACCCCAATCCTTATAGGAGCTGGGGGCTTATTGTAATCTCTATCCTAGTGGATGTCACAATCCCCTTTCTCTTCCCTCTCACATCAGATATCAGTCATGCATTGAAGCATCATTTATAACAAAAACAATATTTTGTTGTTGGTTGGTTTTTTGTTTTGTTTTTGTTTTTTTTTGAGACTGAGTCTCACTGTCACCCAGGCTGGAGTGCAATGGCATGATCTCGGCTCACTGCAACCTCCACCTTCCAGGTTCAAGTGGTTGTCCTGCCTCAGCCTCCTGAGTAGCTGGGATTATAGGTGTCTACCACCACCTCCAACTAGGTTTTTTTTCATTTTGGGTTTTGGGTTTTGTGTGTGTGTGTGTGTGTGTGTGTGTGTGTGTGTGTATGTATCTAGTAGAGATGGGGTTTTTCTGTGTTGGTCAGGCTGGTTTCAAACTCCTAACCTCAAGTGATCTGCCCACCTTAGCCTCCCAAAGTGCTGGGATTATATGTGTGAGCCACCATGCCCAGCCATAAAATACAATATTTAAAGCAATTCAGGTATCCATGTATGGGAGACTGGTTACCTGAGCCCTGGTATATCCACACGATAGGTGGTGTGCAATAGATGTTTAACAACGAGCTGTCTGAGCAGGAGCCTGAGGTAGAGAATTTGTCCATTTCTGTCGTGCAAATACTACCACTGTGGCCTATTTTAAGCCACCTATGTAAAATCAATTGGTTCACAAATTTGCTGAAGGTTTAACAATCAGTTCTTTGGAGCCAGCACACCCTCAGCCACCTGGAGCCAGCACACCCAACTCTGCAGCCATAAAAAATATAAATAATGAGGAGGAAGCTGTCTCTACATTGATATGGAAATATCTTCACAATACAGTATACTGTTCAGTGGGGGGAAAAAAAGCAGATGTAAACCAAAATTAAATTCTAAGCCCCTCTGCCCAATCATCTGAATGGACCCCTTCTCTTGGCCACAGCATTCCAAAGCTAACCTGAAAAACTAGTTCAGGCCGTGATGGGAAGAGGGCACCAGACATCCCTCATTACATCCTCCTCCCTTTTGGAATTTCGGATAGACAGGCTCTTTAAGTCTTATAAGAAACATCTGTAATCTATTCTCTCTGAAACCTGCTACCTGGAGGCTTCATCTGCATAGCAAAGTACTGGTTGCTACGACCCCTTATCGTAACCCAGACATTCTTTCTACTGATAATAACTTTTCAACCAATTGCCAATCAGAAAGTCTTTGAATCTGCCTATGACCTGGAAGCTCCCACTTCCAGTTTTCTCATCTTTCTGGATCCACGCAATGTACATCTTATGTGTACTGATTGATGCCTTACATCTCCTTAAAATGTATAAAACCAAGTTGTGGCCCAACACCTTAGGCACATGTTCTCAGGATCTCCTGAGGGCTGTGTCATGGCCCACTGGTCACTCATACTTGGCTCAAAATAAATCTCTTTAAGTATTTTACACTTTGACCCTTTTTGTCAACACAGCATATAGAAGAGTATTTAGCATTTGCTACCTGTTGTGTAATTAACACATACACACACACACACACACACACACACACACACAAACAGTTGCTTGTATTTGCATTAAAAAACCCACTGGCCCAGCACTTTGGGAGGCCAAGGTGGGTGGATCACTTGAGGTCAGGAGTTCAAGACCAGCCTGGCCAACATGGTGAAATGCCATCTCTACTAAAACTACAAAATTAGCTGGACGTAGTGGCACACACCTATAATCCCAGGTACTTGGGAGGCTGAGGCAGGAGAATCACCTGAACCCGGGAGGCAGAGGTTGCAGTGAGCCAATATGCCATTGCACTCCAGCCTGGGTGACAGAGCAAAACTCAATATAAAAAACTAATAATAATAATAAACCACTGGAAGGCCAGGTGCAGTGGCTCACGCCTGTAATCCTAGCACTTTGAGAGGCCAAAGCAGGTGGATCACCTGAGGTCAAGAGTTCAAGACAGCCTGGCCAACATGATGAAACTTCCTCTCTACTAAAAATACAAAAATTAGCCAGGCGTGGTGGCAGCCACCTGTAATCCCAGCTACTCGGAAAGCTGAGGCAGGAGAATCACTTGAACCCGGGAGGCAAAGGCTGCAGTGAGCGCCATTGCACTCAGGCCTGGACAACAGAGCAAAAATGCCATCAAAAAAAAAACACTGGAAGAAGATACAAAAAGTATTAAATGTGACCATCTATGAGCAGAAAGAGAACACAATGGACAGAGAGATGAAAGAGATTAGTGCTTTTTGGAAATATCTTTTTCTGTTGTTTTGATTTTTGAGTTATGTAAATGTTGCATAGCATCTATTCCAAAAATTAAATTAGGAAAGAAAACATGAAAAATGCAATCCAGTAACCTTGACATTCTTATTGGAGCCACAGGCACGAACTGCTCTAGAATGCCTGAGGTGCAAGCCATCCCATTTCTGAATCAAGTCAGTCCTCCGTTAGTTAGTGTATTAGTCTGTTCTCATGCTATTGATAAAGACATACCCAAGACTGGGTAATTTATAAAGAAAAAGAGGTTTAATGGAATCAGTTTCACATGGCTAGGGAGGCCTTACAATCATGGCAGAAGGCAAAAGGCACTTTTTAAATGGCGGCAGACAAGAGAGAATGAGAGCCAAGCAAAAAGAGTTTCCCCTTATAAAACCATCAGATCTCATGAGACTTATTCACTACCATGAGAGTGGTTGGGGGAACCACCTCCATGATTCAATTATCTCCCACCGGGTCCCTCCCACGACACATGGGAATTATGAGAGCTACAATTCAAGATGAGATTTGGGTGGGCACACAACCAAACTATATCAGTTTGTAGACAATAAGCTCAACAGTGGTCAATTTCCAGAGTCATCTTCTCTCCGTGGATCTCACAAGCATCTCAGGATTTGGTTCAAATTAAAAAGGATTGAGTCTTCAGTTTGTGTGGTCAGCATCCTCACAGTCTCTGTTGAGGTCAAAGGGCACAGGGCCAAGAACAGACATTATAACTTACTGCCTACATTCAAGCCCTGGCTCTGCCATTCACTGGCTGAGTGACCTTAGGCAAGTCACTGAACTTCTCTGTGCTTCAGTTTCCTCATCTGTAAAATGGGGGTAATAATATAACAAGACCTATGAGTTAGTGTACTTAATACAGTGAGACTAGGGCCTGACACTTAGTGAGTAACTGATAAATATTTGCTATGGATATTGTCACCATGATGCACAATGCCTCTCCCAAAAATCACCCTTTGGGATGGGTGACATATGCCCCTCAAAGGTCCTCTCCACTGATGCAAGCCTGTTTCAGGCACCATGAACAATATTCCCAAGGCTTCAGGACTGAAGGTCCGGCTTGCACAGACTTCGCAGAGCCACTCCCACCTGAGACCTGCCACCTTGAAAGGCTCTGTGCAAAAAAGCCCATCACCATCCCCACCATCTTTGCCTCTGCTTCCCAGACAAGCCAGCTAATTCCCCTGCACCTTGTAGCCTCAAACACCCAGTGTTCTTATCACCCACATTAGAGTCTCCTGAAGTGTTCATTAAACATGCAGAGTCCTGCCAGGCACAGTGGCTCACACCTGTAATCCCAGCACTTTGGGAGGCTGAGGTGGGTGGATTACAAGGTCAGAAGTTCAAGACCAGCCTGGCCAATATGGTGAAATCCCATCTCTACTAAAAATATGAAAATTAGCTGGGTATGGTGGTGGGCACCTGTAGTCCCAGCTGCTCAGGAGGCTGAGACAGGAGAATCACTTGAACTGGGAGGCAGAGGTTGCAGTGAGCTGAGATTGTGCCACTGCACTCCAGCCTGGGTGACAGAGCAAGACTCCATCTAAAAAAAAAAAAAAATGCACAGTCCTGGGTCCACCTCAAAATCTAGGGCCAGGACCCAGGAGTCTGTGTTTCCAGCCAGTTCCTTGGGTTATTATTAAGCATACTGGGATTTTAAAACCTCTGAGATTGGAGCAAGGTCCTAGGGAAACAGAAGGAAAGATTTATTTCATTTCTTTCTGATAAACCAAAAGCAGTGAGGAAAAAAGTGGGGGGTGGGGAGACCAATTAATTTTCAATAACTCAGTTTCCTGGAATAACTTGGAATTCGTTTTTTGTTACATTGTTCCTCAACATGTATTAAGCTACTTTTAATATCAAATGATGATGATCAACCTCACCACTAATTGCAGCCCCCTCCAATAATCTGGGAGGCCATTACTGGAGTTTGAACTTTTTAACCTTCAGAAACTTTCTTGCCCACTCAACCTTGTTGAGAACCTGAAACGGTGCATCTCATTTTATGCAAATTTGCATTGTGTGACTTAGATATCCGGCAATTTAAAAATATTAATAAAGACATGCCGTATGCTCCAATTTTGAAATAATGCATGTCTTGTTTTACATTTATCCCTCTGGGAAATTTAGTCTTGAATAATGCATAGCTTCAGGAATGAATCCCTTGCATAAATCTGATAAAAGCTGATCTATTCAATGGAGAGATCTGGAGGGGCACCAGCTAACCATGTCTTCCCCTCCCTCTGCTGCCCTAGAATCTCCTGCAGGAATCTACGGCCTCAGTAAGACTCGAGTGTTTTGTTTGTTTCTTTGTTTTAGAGACAGAGTCTCGCTCTTGCTCAGGCTCTGGAGTACTGTGGTGGGATCATAGCTCACTGCATCCCTGAACTCCTGGACTCAAGTGAGCCTCCTGCCTCAGCTTCCTGAGTAGATGGGACTATGGGCACACGTCATCACACCCAGCTAATTATTTATAGAGACGGTGTGTCGCTATATTGCCTAGGTTTGCCTTGAACTCCTGACCTCAAACAATCCTCCTGCCTCAGCCTCCCAAAGTGGTGAGATTACAGGTATGAGCCACCATACCTGGCATTCATTTAGGTTTTTTTGTTGTTTTTTTTTTTTTCTTTGAGATGGAGTATCACTCTGCTGCCCAGGCTGGCATGCAGTGGCACGATCTGCCTCCCCGGTTCAAGAGATTCTCCAGCTAATTTCTCCAGCTAGTTTTTGTATTTTTTGTAGAGACCGAGTTTCACCATCTTGACCAGGATGGCCACTCTCTCTTGACCTCGTGATCCATCCACCTCAGCCTCCCAAAGTGCTAGGATTACAGGCATGAGCCACCGCGCCCAGCAAAACCTAAAACTTTGTGAGTGCTGACGTGATGCTACACGTGGAAAATTCCAGACCTGACCTCATGTGATGAGTCACGGTCAAAACACAGTCTGAGCTTTGTTTCATGCACAAAATTATTTAAAATACTGTATAAAATTACCTTCAGTCTATGTGTACAAGGTGCGTATGAAACACATGTGAATTTACTGTTTAGGCTTGGGTCCCAGCCCCAAGATATCTCACTATATATTTGCAAATATTCCCAAATCTGAAAAAATCTGAAATACTTTTGGTTCTAAGCATGTCAGATAAAGGCTATTCAACTTGTATATAGTTGTTTTGTTTGCTTGTTTGTTGCAGAGATGGACAGGAGAGTCTACTGGGTACTCAGCAAGTACCTTCCCAAGCTCCCTTGTGGGGAGGGGTGGTCATGTGACACAGACCTGGCCAATGAGATGCAAGCATTGCTCTCCTCTTCCGGTGCATTACCGGAAATGGGATCACATTCACAGAGCCCTCCAGAGGGATGCTTTAAGGAGAAGGGAGGGTATTCATTTAGGATCTGGGATTCCCAAACACCCTTCTGCTCAGCCAGTATATGGAGCAGTTGTTAAGCTTTGGAATCAGACTTCCTGGGTTCATATCTGGCTGCTACATAACTTACTGGTTGTGTAATCTCAGCCTGAGCCTCAGTTTCGTCATCTTGAAATCGGAACAGTAATCATACTGGCTTCTCAGGTTGTTGGGGCAACTAGATCAGCATATAAGCCCCATGAGGGCAGGAATCTGTTCATCCTACCATGACATACTTGCATTTCAGTGTGAGTAAACAGTAGGCACCTAATAGATTTGTATAGAGAAAATGAATGTACAGGTCTCAGCAGAGTGACCAGTTCAAGAAATCTTACCTAACAAACTAAATGGGCTGGGTGCAGTGGCTCATGCCTCTAATCTCAGCACTTTGGGAGGCCAAAGTGCTGATCACCTGAGGTCAGGAGTTCAAGACCAGCCTGGCCAACATGGTGAAACCCCGTCTCTACCAAAAATACAAAAAAAAAATAGCTGGATGCAGTGGCATGTGCCTGTCCCAGCTACTCTGGAGGCGGAAGCAGAAGAATCCCTTGAACCCTGGAGGTGGGTGGAGGTTGCAGTGAGCCAAGATCACATCAATGCATTCCAGCCTGGCAAAAGAGTGAGAATCCACCTCAAAAAAAAAAAAAAGTTTTAGGTTCTGGAGCATTTTGGATCTCGACTTTTTGGATTAGGGGTGCTCACCCTGCGAGCTGGGCATATCATAAGGGCACAGTGGCTCACACCTGTAATTCCAGCACTTTGGGAAGCCAACGCAGGAGGATCACTTGAGCCCAGGAATTCAAGACCAGTGTGGGCAACATAGAGAGACCTTATCTCTACAAAAAATAAAAAATCAGTTGAGTGCTACGGCTCATGCCCATAATCACAGTATTTGGAGAGGCTAAAGCTAGAGGATCCCTGAAACCCAGGAGATCGAGGCTGCAGTGAGCCATGATCATGCCAGTGCACTCCAGCCTGGGCAACAGAGCAAGACCCTGTCTCAAAAAATTAATTGAAAGTAAATAAAAATTAAATTAAAATTTAAAAATCAAAAATCACAAAAATAATATTGGAAGGGAGAAATGAATATGGGTAGATAACTTCAAGTGTTTGCCACAGAAAGAACGCTGGAGGAGTCCTGAAGAATGAGTGGGAAGAAGTTGAACAAGGGTGTGGGAAAAGCCAAAGGGTCAGCACAGTTCTAATTCCAGAGGTAGGAGAAGGTGCGTGTTGACTCTGGAGACTCAGAAAAGAAAGTGGAGTGACTGAGAGCTACAAGCAGACCTCAGGACAGAAACCAAGGTTCCTGGGCACCTGCCAGGAGGACACATCACCAGCCCCTCCCATTCCCAGCAGGCAGGACCCCAGATAGGTAGGGTAAAACAGCCAGTGCTTCTCACTGCACATGCACGGACTTTGCATGTGCAGTGAAACTGGCCCAATTTTCCAACAAGCCAGATGCCCATAGAACTGAAGGTTAAGAAACTGACATTTGTATAATAATATGTCTGGGCCAGGTGTGGTGGCTCATGCCTATAATCCAGCACTTTGGGAGGCCAATGCAGGTGGATCATCTGAAGTCAAGAGTTCGAGACCAGCCTGGCCAACATGGTGAAACCCTGTCTCTACCAGAAATACAAAATTTAGCCAGGCATGGTGGTGGGTGCCTGTAATCCCAGCTACTCGGGAAGCTGAGGCAGGAGAATCATTTAAACCTGGGAAGCAGAAGTTGCAGTGAGCCAAGATTGTGCCACTGCACTCTAGCCTGGACAAAAAGACCAAAACACCATCTCAAAAAATTTTTTTAAAAAAAGAACAAAAGATGTGCCTGCTGCCTGTTGACCAGCTTCTCTTCCTTATCCCACCTGTTTTTCTTCCCCACTACATAAACCCCTAACTTTATTTGGAGGGGAGGGATGGATTTGAGGTTTACTCCCTCTCTCCAGCTGACATTGCCTGTAATATCTAATATAACAAATATAAATGTGATAAATGTAATAGTATAAACATTTAATATAATAAAGCCTTCTTCCATGGCAATACTTGTTGTCTCAGTGATTGGCTTTCTATGCAGGGGACAATGGGACCTAGACTGAAACCCTAGTGTTGGGTAACATATGGACGAGCCACCACCACATTGATGTGTTGAACTCCCCATGGGTTAAGCCTCTTACTCAGAAGGTCATGGGATTTCTTCCTCAGAGTAACATTATGTTTCACTTTGTTTCTACAAAATGGACCCAAAGGTTTTCTTGTTCTCGCTTTGAATTCTGCATCTATTTAGAGTTCTGTACACTACCGTGGATAAAGCAAAATGCCAAGTTGCACTGGGATCCTGGTGTTTGAGGAGAGTGGAGCATCCCTGTTGCATGCCTGGGAAACAGCAGATGCTGAGTAAATGATCATCTCCCCTGGGGTGGGCTCCTGGGCCTACTTGCCTTGTTATCAGTAGTGACTCAGATTTACCTGCTTTTAAAAGAATCTTTGGCATCAAGAGTCCTATTTTTCCATCAGGAGTATCAAAGCGTACCTGCATGTACTCACAAATACATCTGAGGCCCCTGGAAGCAGCTGCTATCTCACCACGTACCCCCCATCACCCCATACCTCCTGACACCACTGCTGTGTGATACTCTGCAGCAGGGAAGGGAAGTAGGGGAGGAAACCTCCCCCTTTTTTTTTTCTTTTTTAGAGACAGGGTCTTCCCACTGCAATCAAGGAATTCAATCACGGAATTCAAGGCTGCCCCCTGCAGCCTTGAATTCCTGGGCTTCAAGGGATCCTCCTGCCTCAGCCTCCTCAAGTAGTAAGGGCTACAAGTGTGTCACCACACCTGACTAATTTTTTTTGTTTTTAGAGACAGGGTCTCATTGTGTTGCCTGGGCTGATCTTGAACTCCTGACCTCACATGATCCTCCCACCTCTGCCTTCTGAATAGCTGGGATTTGAGGTACGAGCCACTGTGCCCAGTCAGATTTTTTTTAATGTACTATGTCACAGTGACCTCATAACAAAGCCACTTGGGCCCCATGTGTTCCAGTGTTGATGAAATAGCTCTGTCTTTACTTTCAGCTCTCTCCAACCCTGGAATGAGACAGCATCCCACAGGGTGGAGCCACCAAAAACAGCTGAGTGGCCTCTTTGGCTTTAACAATAGAAATTTTCTTGATTATGGTAGACCTTTGGGGATATCTGCCCAGCTCAGGGCCAATTCTCCTTCCCTGGAAACTGCCAAAGGGAGGGACTTTATCAGGAATATTTGCACCATGTAATTCTACTCCCCGGACAGAGTAATTAGAACAGACATGGCCAACTGACCCAAGATGGGCCAAGCAGATTTATTTCTCATAAGAATTTAGTGCTGGGGCCAAAATAAATGGGGCTAATTTCCGTGACGGCTGAAACTTGGAGCCTTGGGGGCTGTGTAATATGGCCTCTATATGAACAGAAAATCAGAGAAAGTGTATCTGTGTGGATGGACAGAGAGAAACAAAGATGAGATGTAGAAAGCCAGACATGGTAGCATGCACCTGTAGTCCCAGCTACTCAGGAGCTTGGGGTGAAAACATTCCTTGAGCCCAAGAGTTCAAGATGAGACTGAGCTTAACATAGCAAGAGCTGTCCCTCAAAGAAAAAAAAAAATCTTGTGCTTCTTTATTACATTTATGTTCATCCTGAGACAACTGATTGAAGAAAGAGCAACAACCAGAACCCCCACAAAAAAAGAGAGAAAATAGTCATGCTGATACCTTTCCACTTACCAGCTCCAGGTCTTTCTTAAGACTCAGTGACATTCCTGCCTTAACTTTCATGAGACACCTCATATCCTAGTCAGAGTCCTTGGTTGCCGGCAACAGACTCCACTATGGCTGCTTTAGGTAACAAAGGCATTCATCAAAGGACAGTCGTCAAGTCTCCAGAAGAACCAGAGAATCAAGCTTGGACCGCACAAAGCCAGAGAAGTCCCCAAATTACACTGCAAGAATACTGCAACCAGCCCCCTAGAGCTACCCCGCACACTGCTAGTGCCAGGCCCCTCCTCACACTCTTCCTGAGAGCTGGGTCCTATACTCCTGCTGCAAGGAAAGATGCAAAACAGCACTCCTGACTTCTGACGTGGAGAGGCAGGGCTCCTAAATGAAGAGACTTCCCACAGCCGTTCAAAAGAAATCACACTGGCCAGGAGCAGCAATGCATGCCTGTAGTCCCAGCTACCCAGGGGGCTGAGGCAGGAGGATCACTCGAGCCCAGGAGTTCAAGTCTATCCTGGGCAACATAGCAAGACTCCATCTCTTAAAAAAACAAAAAAGGAAGGAAGGAAGAAACAACATAACGACATTGCATTACAAATATCTGCTACATCATTGTAGTAACTTCTGGCTGTAACAGAGTCTTATGATAAAACTCTGTGCCCCAACTCTGATCACTGCAACAAGCTGGACAGGTCCATTTTCTTGCCAGGGTGAGACCAAGGAAGGGCTGAGGATGGAAAATTTAAGAAGACCCTCACTCTCAGGCTCGTGAAAGTGCAGGGTCGGCTCCTGAGAGTGGGGCTTCCTTAAATGTGGTCCCCTGGATGCCTCACCTGACTTCTCCTCCTCCAGGCCCTGCTTCTTGCTGCTCCTAAAGGCCTTTGCTCTCCAGATATTTCTCAGTCTTCTTGCAAATGCAGAGGGATGGCCCACACCCACCAGTGTTCTGGGCATATCCCAACATGCGCAAGTCCACTTAGAATCCACTGGAGTCTCTGATACATTTGTTTGATGTACTGATTAGTTAATAATGGTCCGATACAGTGGTTCACACCAGTAATCCCAGCATTCTGGAAGGCTGAGGCAAGAGGATCACTTAAGCCCAGGAGTTGGAGACCAGCCTGACCAACATAGCGAGACCCACATCTCTAGATAAAATAATTTTTAATTAGTTGGGCATGGTAACTTGTAACCATGGGAGCTCCGAAACATGGTCCTCACATGAACAGAAAATCTGAGAAAGCCTATCTGTGTGGGTGGACAGAGAGAAATAGAGATAAGAGGTAGTAATCTGGGCAAGGTGGCACATGCCTGAAGACCCAACTGTTCAGGAGACTGAGGTGGGAGATCACTTGAGCCCAGGAGGTTGAGGCTGCTGTGAGCTATGATTGCACCACTGCAACTCCAGCCTGGGCAACAGAGCAAGACCGTGTCTCTAAAAAAGATAAAAACAAAATAAAATAATTAATTAACAACGATAGCAGAAAACACTTCTCGCACAGTTACCTTGAGCCAAGCACCTTGGTATTTCATCAACACCACAGTTCTAGGCAGTATTCACTACCATTATCCCCATTTTCCAACCTCTGAGGCACAGACAGGTGAAGGGGCTTTCCTAAGACCACACAACAAGAAGCAGAACCAGGATCTGGACCGAAATCTCCCCACTGCCTCTGTCAAGCCCCTTCAAGGAAAGCAGCTGTGTTTGAAGGCCAAGAAAACAGTGAAAATGACAACTATTAACTCACTCAAGGCATATGAGAATGACTGGAGCTACTGAATCCTCAGCCCTTAAATCCACTAATTAAATTACAATCAATGGCAATAGTGTCAGTGCTCATTCTATTACCAAGTAATAGATATTACTATGGAGTCCACCAAGCCCACCCAATTCACCAACCACAGCCTCTTGAAATGAGCTGAGATCTGCCTCCTTCTTACAGGTCATTTGGGGCTGAATTCCAGCCTCCAGGCTCAGTGTCTCTTTCCTCTCTGTGGCCTGGCCGGGAGGACAGGTTGTTTTCTTCAGAATCCCCACCCAGACCCAAAAGACAATGGCCTTCCAGAGGTCCCACACAACACTGGTGATGGGAAGCAGATTTTTGCTATTTTCTGCTTTTAGCCAAGGGATAATTAATTAAGGCTCACAAAACCCTTCTAACATATGATCATAATTACATCAGCATTTTGGGGCTGGGAAGCTTTAAAGCCCAGTTACAAGTTGATCAAAGACAGGCCTGAAGAGGGATGAGAGAGAGGAAGAATGTACCCTCTGCTGACCTCAAAGCAAAGCCAGTAAGGAAACCGCAAGTGGGATTCGCCTGTGGGATAACAGGAGGGAAAAGGCAGAAGCTGGGCTCTGGGGCATGTTCAGATATTGAAGAAACTCACATATTTTACAGGATGCACTTCTGCTCAAAGCAACTGTTTAGGCAGGGATTGGGGGTGAATATGGCATTAATGAGAGCCTGGTAATCACTGATGATGGAAATGACAGAAAACATAAATCACAGTCCCTTTCATCAGCACGTTTACATCTTCGGCATTTCACACGAGCCTAAAGCCCAGGAGACACTCAGAAAGTGTTTGTGACTTGTGCAGGGTTGTATTGGTGCCGGTGAAGATATTGGTGATGGTGGCCAGACACCGTGGCACACACCTGTAATCGCAGCACTTTGGGAGGCCAAGGCGGGGGGCATTGCTTGAGGCCAGGACTTCGAGACCAGCCTGGGCAATGTAGACAGACCTCATCTCTACCAAAAAAAAAAAAAAAAAAAAGAAGTTTTTTTAAATTAGCTTGGGGAGTGTATATTCAGGGCAACTTGAATGTATTCTCCCAGTTCACAAAAATTCCAAATAAATAAAAATTAGCTAGGCATGGTGGCATGTGCCTGTTGTCCAGGAGTTTGACGTTCTAATAAGCTATGATCATGCCACTGCACTCCAGCCAGGGTGACAAAGCAAGACCCTCTCTCTTAAAAAAAAAAAAAAAAAAGGATATATTGGGACAACAGTGATGGCAAGCACAGTGGAGTGATGGTGGCCAGGCTGGGTGTGATAAATAAAGCTGATCCCTGAATGGGGGTGACATTGACATTTGGGTGATAGCTCGGTGGTGGTAGTAGTGTCCAGGCTGATGGTTATTGTCATGGTCATAATACAGAAAAGGCAGTGGGCTGGTGATGGGCCGGTGGGGACATATTATGGGGAGGACAGTGGTGTGTGGTGGCCCAGCTGAACGAAGATGGTGATAATAGGGTGGTAGTGATAGGAGTGGTGATAGTGGTAAGGAGAGAAAGATGAGGGAGAGTGGAAGAGGGAGGGAGGGAAGAAGAATCCAGGAGCACTGACGTCATCAGCCTATGGACAAGAGCTTAGTTCTGTTCCTTACCCTTTGGTCACTAAAAGTCAAAAAGCTCATTGTCTGCCAGGCCAGGGACACACTCCCCTGTCACCACTTCAGCCAAAAAGCTCAATCCTGCCCTGCGACAATACCCTTCCTGGTGGGAGGATTGGTGCAGACTGGGTTTCATGAATGCATACACACCCTCCCTCTCACTTCTGTCTAAACCATCAAGTAGGTTCCCTGGGGAGTAAAGCCAGCAGTACCATGCAGTAGTTAAGAATCTGGGCTCTGGAGTCCTCTTGGCTTTGAATTCTCAATTGTGTTGTATGACCTTGGATGAGATGCTTAACCTCTCTGAGCCTCAGTTTCTTCGTATGTAAAATGAAGTACATAACAGCACCTGCCTCCCAGGATCGTAGTGAGAAGGATGGGAGACAATGCTGTAAAACTTGCGGCCCGTCAGCGGACATGGCTCAGTGCCCCATGGAGAGTCAATGATGTTGACTACCATTGTTACCATCTACCACTGCTGTTGGAAAAGCAGGAGGGAGGCCAGGCGTGGTGGCTCACACCTGTAATCCCAGCACTTTGGGAGGCCGAGGTGCGTGGATCACCTGAGGTCAGGAGTTCGAGACCAGCCTGACCAACATGGTGAAAACCCATCTCTACTAAAAATACAAAAATTAGCCAGGCGTGGTGGCACGTGCCTGTAATCCCAACTACTTGCTACTCAGGAGGCTGAGGCAGGACTTGAACCCAAGAGGGAGAGGTTGCAGTGAGCCAAGATCATGCCACTGTACTCCAGCCCGGGCAACAGAGTGAGATTCCGTCTCAAAAATAAAAAAGAAAAGCAGGAGGGAGATACAATAGAGTCTGATTGCCAGGACTCTGGAGGATGAGGGAGTTGGCATCAAGAGTCCCCTTTTCCCAGACTCCACAAGCTCTTCAGCGCCATCTGTCTATGTAAACACGCTCAGCAAGTCACGAGAGGCAGGCTGCTTGCAGAGCAGCAGCTGCAGAGGTTAGGCTGGAACCCCTTACGACAGGCATTAATGAGAAGCTGGATTGCCTCTGGCTGGAGACGGTAGGGATGGCTCTCCACTAAAGCAGTCTGGGGGTGTAATTTAAGTGCCCCTCTTGCCAACATTGTCTCCAAATCTGATCATAGCCCTCTGGAAATTCTGTGATCTATTGAATCGTGTTGTATTCTTCCTCTACTTAAGTTTGCTGGTGTGGTTTCTGCAGTTTGCAACAAAGAATCCTGACTGATAAAGCTGAGTTCTGGCCTGACTGATAAAGCTGAGTTCTGGCCAGGCGTGGTGGCTCATGCCTGTACTCTCAGCATTTGGGAAGGCTCAGGAAGGAGGATTGATTGAGGCCAGGAGTTCAAGACCAGCCTGGGCAACATAGCAAGGCTGTCTCCACAAATTAAAAAAAAACACAAAAATTGGCCAGGCATGGTGGTGCATGCCAGTAGTCCCAGCTACTCAGGAGGCTGAGGTGGGAGGATCACTTGAGCCCAGGAAATCAAGGCTGTGGTGAGCCTCGGAGTCCCAGCTACTTGCTACTCAGGAGGCTGAGGCAGGAGAATCACTTGAACCCAGGAGGCAGAGGTTGCAGTGAGCTAAGATTGTGCCACTGCACTCCAGCCTGGGCAACAGAGTGAGACTTCATCAAAAAAAGAAGCAGCAGCAGGAGGAAGATGAAGAGGAGAAGGAGGAGGTGGAGGGGGAGGAGGAGAAGGAGGAGGAGGAG
>CAUYLG010061483.1:0-22346 GCA_963573385.1 Cacajao melanocephalus | reverse complement strand
ATCCCAAACAAACCCCCAACTAGTATTGTTAGGGAGTCTAATAACCATATCATACAAGCAAGGGTGAGAAAGTTGAAATTTACCATGGGGATAAGTAACATAGGAGACAAGATGGTGGTCCTTTTTTTTTTTTTTTTTTTTTAGACAGAGTCTTGCTCTGTCGCCAGGCTGGACTGCAGTGGGTGATCTTGGCTCACTGCAACCTCTGCCTCTTGGGTTCAAGTGATTCTCCTGCCTCAGCCCCCCGAGTAGCTGGAACTACAGGTACGTGCCACCACGCCACATTCAGCTAATTTTTTTGTATTTTTAGTGAAGAAGGAGTTTCACCGTGTTGGCCAGGCTGGTCTTGAACTCCTGGCCTCAAGTGATCTGCCCACGTTGGCCTTCCAAAATACTGGGATTACAGGTATTATCATTATACATTATACAAAAAAAAAAAAAAACTTGCAAACACATGTTTATAGCAGCATAATTCACAATTGCAAAATCATGAAACCAACCCAAATGCCCATCAATCAACAAATGGATAAACAAACTGATATACACATATGTGTATACATATATATATATATACACACATATGTATATACATGCATATATATGTATATATATGTGTATATACACGCAATGGAATACCGCTCAACTATAAAAAGGAATGAATTAGGGCCATTTGCAGTGACCTGGATGAGATTGGAGACTATTATTCTAAGTGAAGTAACTCAGGAATGGAAAATTGACCATCGTATGTTCTCACTGATATGTGAGAGCTAAGCTATGAGGATGCAAAGGCATAAGAATGATACAATGGACTCTGGGGACTGGGGCGGAAGGTGGGGGTGGGTGAGGGATAAAAGACAAATAGAGTGCAGTGTGTAGTGCTTGGGTGATGAGGGCAACAAAATCTCACAAATCACCACTAAAGAACTTATGTAATCAAATACCACCTGTACCCCAGTAATTTATGGAAAAAAAATTTTTTAAGTAAAAAATAAATAAATAAACCTTACCGGCAATTAATGTCAAGTAATTTTTAAAGTTTTAGAACTATGCAAATATATGTTGCAAACAGATTAAATATATTCAGATTGGCTACTGTTGTCCACTAATCTTCACAGAGAAAACTTTCAAACTAAAAATTAAATTAAATCTCTTCTCCCTCATATCACAAATATGGATTTGCCTACAGATTTCTTCTGAAAGATTCTTTTGTTATCTACACCCACTGCCTTTTGGGTGTTCTTTGATGCTGCCCCCTACACAGGAAAAGACTTCACTTTCCTATTCTGCAAGCAGACTCTGTCCGCTTTCATATTCTCCATCAAATTTAAATACTTCCAAAAATTCTCACCCATCTCTAAAACTTACTTCCAAATTTGAAAAGAACATTTGTCTATTACAGTTTCTAAGAATAGAAATTGCTTTTCTTATTTTTCCTCTTTCTTGCAGTTATCATATGGGTTATCTCCTTTTTGTGACAAATTTAATGAATAAAATATTTATAAGGTAATGATTATTAAGTCATTGTTTTAAATGGAGAAAGTGGTGGACTGAGTATCAAAAATTTCTGTATTTTGGAACAAAACATTTTACTAAGTTGGTACTCTATTCTCTCACCTGTAAACTAAGTATGATAGATTCTGATCGTTTTTACCTCTTAATATTGTGACTCCAAGACTTGTTATAAAAAAGATTTACTAAGGCTGGCATGGTGGCTCATTCCTGTAAGCCCAGCACTTTGGGAGGCCAAGATGGGCAGATCACTTTGACCTCAGGAGTTCAAGACCAGCCTGGGCAACAAGGCAAAACCCCATCTCTACTAAAAATATAAAAGTTAGCCAGGCATGGCAGCTCACAACTGTAGACCCAGCTATTCAGGAGGCTGAGGCTGGAGAATTGCTTCAGCTAGGGAAGAGGAGGTTGCAGTGAGTTGAGATCATGCCACTGCACTCCAGCCTGGACCACAGTAAAACCCTGTCTCAAAAACAAAAAGAAATAAAACTTACTATAATGGAAAGTTATTTTTATTCAAACTAAGACCACCAGAAGCTAGCCAAACTTTACCTGAAATGTTGATTCTGCATTTTATAGACATAGAATAACAGTTTTTTAAAGTGGCGAGTTCATTTTAATTAAATTCACACAATCCATAGCTTAATTCAGAATGTAAATATTCCTGAAAATCACACTTCTCAAGAACTAGAAAGTTGACACAAAATAAAAAGAGAAGGAAAATGCCCTTGAAATGGTTTTCTTAAAAATCTTAGTGTTTGGTTTTAAGATCTTCATTCAACTATTAAGAATATGCAGAAGTTCCTTTGTGTGTATATTTTGTAAGTTTTGGAAAAGCAATACATGCCCACGCTAAAAAAAAAAAAAAAAAAAAAAAAGGTTTTCAAAGGTATATATGATGTGAACTAAATCTTTTCTAGTGCCTTCAACTTTTCAGTCCCCCTCCTCAGAGAGCAGTATATCATCTGCCGAAAAAAAAGCAAAATGCAGAACAGTGCTTCTAATACGCCACCATTTATGTTTTTAAAATATGTGTATGTGTGTATATGTCCTGCATGTAAACTCAAAAATGTCTCTAGAAAGAAAGAAACAGGTACAAGCTTCTCTGAAAAGAAGAATGGGACACCAGAAGGCAAGAGGGAAGTAGACCGACTAGTCAGTGGATTCCTTCCTTATTTTTAAATTTTATATCACATGCAGCTGTCAATTTAAAACACCCATGATATATCTTGGAGGCTGTTCTATGTCCACACATAGTTCTATCTTATGCTTTTTTCTTTCTTTTTCTCAGACAGGTTGGAGTACAGAGGCACAATTTTGGCTCACTGCAAACTCTGCCTCCCAGGCTCAAGCGATTCTCCTGCCTCAGCCTCTCAAGTAGCTGGGATTACAGGTACTCACCACCACGCCCCGCTAATTTTGTTATTTTTAGTTGGGATGGGGTTTCACCACGTTGGCCAGGAAGGTCTTGAACTCCTGACCTCATGTGATCCACTCACCTTGGCCTCCCAAAGTGCTAGGATTACAGGCATGAGCCACTGCACCTGGCCTATCTTATGCTTTTTAATAATAAAAAGGTTCTTCATCTACTTAAAATTATATAGACTCAGTCTTACCCAAAATATTAATAATATTGCTAAGAACAGGCTCTGGAACTAAGCAGATCTGGGTTTCAATCCAGGCTCCCTCTCTCACTATGATACAACCATGGACAAGTTACTTCACTTCCTTCTCTTTATCTGTACATGCATATAATAATAGTCTTTGGGGCTTCTGTGAGGATCTAATGAGCAAAATATGCAAAGAGCCTAATTCTATGCTAGACACAAAGTAAGCACTCAGTGAAATTCAGGTTTCTGTCTTTCCTGGATTTTTGGTAATTTGAAAAGGTGGATTAATACCAAAATAGAAAGACAAAGGTGTGTTGTTTTTATTATTATTGTCATTGTTATGTGTAGCAGACTTTTGCTCTGAAAAAAATAAATACTGAAGGGTTAGTATTAAATTGTATGAAATCTAAGATCATGTACCTTTTGAAAAGAAGCTTGTTTTATAAAACACAAAGAATAGGAAACTTGTTTTATAAAACACAAAGAATAGGAAAATGAGGAGAAATGAAAGAAGCAAGCATGAAGCAGTTATCTAGTTTTATTGCCAGCTAAGCTACCGAATTTGAATAGTTTAGGCCAAAAATAAGGAGGCTATTTGAGACCTTAAACTCTTTTGCCACAACTGTCAAGAAATCATTGTAGGCTGGGTGCAGTGGCATATGTCTGTAATCCCAGCACTTTGGGAGGCTAAGGCAGGCAGATCTCTTGAGGCCAGGAGTTTGATAACAGCCTGGGAAACATGGCAAAACTCCATCCCTACTACAAATCCAAAAATTAGTCGAGCATGGCGGCACACACCTATAATCCAGCTACTTGGGAAGCTGAGGCACAAGAATCACTTGAACCCAGGAGGCAGAGGTTGCAGTGAGCTGAGATCATGCCACTGCACTTTATCCAGCCTGGGCGACAGAGCAAGACTGTGTCTCAAAAAAAAAAAGAATGACTGTTTTCAGATTTGAGCCCCAGCTGAGGTCCAAGGGGAGTGTGTGGCTGTCAGGGGCAGGGCAGGGGGACGGGCAGGGAGATGGAAGAACACTCAGGAGACAGTAGGTTGATGGGATATGGCTTTATTCAGCAGTTGTTTCACAGTGTCAGTATTGCATTTATACACCTCACAAACAATAGTGGCTTAGAGCCAGGTAGTGAGTCTCCCCATGTTATGGCTACGTAGCTAGGATTATAATGCACGGAACTGTGCACTTGCGCTTCAATACCACTGAGTCATACAGGATGTTTACCTCAGCCTATGCCTGCCTGGCTGCAGCGCAGCCATGTTCCTTACAATTGTAGAACACTGTGCTCTCTGTTACTATTTGCAATGGATTGAATTGTGTCTCCTCTCAAATTTTGAGGTAGGGCCTTTATGGGAGTACTTAAGGTTAAATAAGGTCATAAGATCATAAATACTAAAGGTTAAATAAGGTCCCATAGAACTTGTGTCCTTATTAGAAGAGGAAGAGACACCAGGGTTCTCTCTCTTTCTCTCTCATATGGAAGGTTTCCATGAGGATATAGCAAGAAGGCAGCTGTCTACAAGCCAGGAAGAGAGCTCTCACTAGAAACTGAATTTGCAGGCACCCCGATCATGGACTTATAGCCTCCAAAACTGTAAGAAAATAAGCATCTGTTATTTAAGCCACCCAGTCTGAGCTACTTTTTTTATGGTAGCCTGAACAGACTAATGTACTACTAAGGGATTTTCCCCTTTATCAGGACAACCGGAAAATGTGCTGTTGCTTTTGTTAATATATATGCCCTGTCTTCAATTAAAATTGTTTCTAAGACCAAAAAAAAAGATATAGACACTTCAATTTCAGAAAACTTTCAAGTTAGTAATAACTCTAACAGTTAAAGTGCTATAGCAGTATTGAATTTCATCACCTTAATTTTGCAAATTAGAAAATTGAGGCCAAAAGAATACAAGTCAGCTTCTTCATGACTGAGCCAGAACTGGGTTTAATCCAGGTGCCCAGAGCTCTTACCATCACGCCCACTGCTTTCAATCCACAACCCTTTTCCATTTCTGAGTTTAATCCAGGTGCCCAGAGCTCTTACCATCACACCCACTGCTTTCAATCCACAACCCTTTTTTCATTTCTGAGTTTAATCCAAGTGCCCAGAGCTCTTACCATCACGCCCACTGCTTTCAATCCGCAACCCTTTTCCATTTCTGAGGCTACCGGGTCAGGTAAAAGAGAAAAGAAGGGAGAAGCTGATGGTGCTCTCACCTCCCTGCCATAGTCATATGTCTAAGAAGAAGCCAAGGATTCAGGGACTCTATCTTCACTGAATCAAAAATAAGGCCTTCCAAAGAAGTCCTTATTCTCTCTTATTTAAGAATAATGGATTTCACTCAGTGAAATGAGTGAGAGCCCATAGCCTACGTTCCTTAAACAATAACTGTCTGATGGAATGATCAGCACTCTAAAGACTTAAAGATGGGAAGAAGTCTAATATTTAAAGTTGGGGTTGATAAATAAGATTTTTTAAAAGAATATATAACCATCCCTAAAAGTAAAATATATATATGATGATCTCCCCATATTGCCTTAAATTTCTCCTTATACTTCTATCTATCTACTTATCTATTTATAGAGACCCATACATACCCCCACATCATGATGAAGATTAAGATTCCTGTGACGAAGACTGTTGCCTATACAATATCCGTTCTGCCGTTCTTCCCAGATAACGAACCCCCTATTTTGTTGATTGCATATACGTTCCCAGGTTTAAAGCTCTATTTCCCTGCCCACCTGGCAGATGTCCCAACTTGCAGATACAGTTGAGTGAGGTTTCCGAGAAAGCGAAAATTGCTGACTCAGCAGACAGGTTTGCCTTTTGCCTGCACTTCCCTCCTTCCTGTTGCTGGGAATATGGACATGATGGCTGGATCACATCAGCCATTTTCTGGTCATGAGGTGACCCTGAGGATGTAAGCTGTAAGTTAGGGCTCAGAGAGGAGAAATAATGAAGGAGTCAAGATCCTTATGACAATGGGGCCATCAGTGGAGTCCTGGATTGACTAAATCAACTTATTTTACATGAGAGAAAAATGTGTCTATTTTTTGAGCCTCAATTATTTTGGATTTTATCATATGTAGTCACTGGAATGTATGCTGCATGAGGGTAGAAATTTTTGCTTGCATGATCACTGGTGTATCCTAAGGACCTGGTATTGAAGCATTGAGGAAATGTTAAGTGAATGCAGCCTAACACAATCCCTAAATGATCACAGTGTTTTTCGTAATACTACAAAAAGTAACCTGGAAACATTCTGGAGTTTATTGAAATGCTAAAGAAGTGTTAATAAAATATCAAAGTAAGCAAACATAAAACAGCTGGGATCTTGGCAAAGAGTTGTATATGAAGAGTTATCCAATCTAAGCTAAAAATAGTGTGGTCTCTCTGGGAAGGACAGAGGCTGGTTCCAGCTGGGGTAAACTGTTTACAGTGACCTTGGACACACACACACACACACACACACACACACACACACACACACACATACACACACAGAGATATTACCTGCTCCTTACCTAACCATATATGATTATAACATTGTAAAATATTTCATCCCACCTGTGAAGCTTTCTAAAATATAAACAACTAAACATATAAAAAATAAACCATACTCTTAAACTAAATTTTGAGCATCTTGAAGTAACGTCCAAGTGTAATTTGTTTGTGTCTCCAGCACCCACAAAGTAAGGAATACCCAATATATAGTAAACACTGCACACGTTTGACAACTTGAGCTGAACTGGAAAATTAACAAAAAGCAACGTGCTCCTTAGATTCTCCTGGTCCCCTGCCCTTGCTCCACACCCCTTCTTCCACCCGTACTTTTCCAAGTGGAGTCCAAGTTTGCTGGGGGTATGGATAGAATTTGAGTTAAGAATTGCCTGAAAGGGCCGGGCATGGTGGCTCACGCCTGTAATTACAGCACTTTGGGAGGCCAAGGCAGGCAGAACACTTGAAGTCAGGAGTCTGAGACCAGGCTGGCCAACAAGGTGAAACCCTGTCTCTAGTAAAAATACAAAAATTAGCCAGGCATGGTGGCAGTTTCCTGTAATCCCAGCTACTCGGGAGGAGGCTGAGGTAGGAGAATCACTTGAACCCAGGAGGCAGAGGTTGCAGTGAGCTAAGATTTCATCACTGCACTCCAGCCTAGGTTACGGAGTGAGACTTCGTCTCAAAAAAAAAAAAAAAAAAAGACTCTTTATTATTTACTACCTGTTCTTGTCATCATTGAGGAGTACTTGGTATTTCCCAACTGAGACAGAAACCATTTTTTATAAACATTCATTACACCTTAGAATTGTGTAACTTCTAAACTTGGCCAACTCTGTGGAAGGCCTAATAATGTAGGCAGACGTGGCTAGATGTCAGGTTTCTATAAGGATCTACAATTATATTTAGATTGTTTTGTTTTAGAACTGCTATGGTGACCTCATAACTGCAAATATTTACCAACCCACATCATTTTTAAAACTAGTTTATCTTTCCCATGAAGAGAGACCAGAAGTAAAATAATTGAAACGTGGTATTTCCACGCAGGTCAATCATTATCCTAGGTAAATCGACAGGTTGCTGTGTTTAAGGCTGCCTATGGTAGTTATGGGAAGTAATTCCAGGAAAGGATGGATAATTTCATCATTCCTTTCAGCTCTGCACAGCATTGTGCTAGGGACCTCGTAAGCCTTTAATCAACATTTTCTGTAGAGTAATGTAATCATCATCGAAGAACTTTAAGCACTATCTTCAAATATATGATGGATACTTGGACAGATGCACTTTAGAGGCCCTTAAAGCTCTGAGAGTCTATAATTATGGGCTAATTGTCTACATTGCTCATTTCATATCATTCATCACTTATTGTTTTAGTTATAGTTTCTTGTTAAAAACTTTAGAATCTGTGATAATGTAAAATGGTGCAGCTGATATGGAAAATAGGACAGCAATTCCTTAAAAAATTTAACACAGAATTACCATATCATCTTGCAGTTCTACTTTTGGGTATATATCTAAAAGAATTACAAGCAGGAATTCAAACAGATATTTGTACACTCTTGTTTACAGCAGTGTTACTCATAATAGCCAAAAAGTAAAAGTGTCCATTGGCAGATGCTATGGTCTGAATATTTCTGTCCCCCCAAAATTCATATGTTGAAATTTAATCGTCAATGTGATGATATTAAGAGGTGGGGTCTTTGGGAAGTAATTAGGTCATGAATGAGATGATTGCCTTTATGAAAGAGGCTGGAGAGAGAGATCTCTTACCCCTTCCACCACGTGAGGACACAGCAAGAAGTCAATATCTGTGAACCAGAAAGTAGGACCTCACCATACACCAAACCTGCTACTGATGTTTAAATTATGGACTTTCCAGCCTCTAAAAGAGTGAGAAATAGATTTCTGTTGTTTATAAGGTACCAAGTTTATAAGAGTTTGTTATAACAGCCTGAACCAACTAAGACAATAGATGAACACATAAACAGTATGTAGTGTATGCATACAATGGAATATTATTCTTCCCTAAAGAGTAGGGATATTCTTACATGGATGGACTTTGAAGACATTATGCCAAGTGAAGTAAACCAGGCACAAAAGGACAAATGCCATCTGATTCCACTTATAAGAGGTGCATAAAGTAGTCAAACTGTTATAGACAGAAGATAGAATGGTGGTTGCCAGGGGTAAGGGGAAGTGGGGAATGGAGAGTTATTGTATAATAGGCATGGAGTTTCAGTTTAGGAAGATGAAGTTCTGGAAATAGTTGGTGTTGATTGTATAACAATGCGCATGCACTCAACATCATGGAAATGTCTGCTTAAAAATGGTAAATTGTATGGTATGTATATTTTACCACAATAAAATTAGAATCTTAACTAGAGTATTAGTTTAGGACACACACTTACTGTACTTCTATGTAGAAGGAGAGAAAAAAATATATCAGTGATTGTTATAATCTGGTTATAGTAGAAAATGCCGGACTCAGTGGCTCACACCTGTAATCCCTGCACTTTGGGAAGCTGAGGCAGGTGGATCACAAGGTCAAGAGATCGAGACCATCCTGGCCAACATGGTGAAACCCCATCTCAACTAAAAATACAAAAATTAGCTGGGTGTGGTGGCATGCACCTGTAGTCCCAGCTACTCGGGAGGCTGAGGCAGGAGAATTGCTTGAACCCGGGAGGTGAAGGTTGCAGTGAGCCAAGATCAAGCCACTGCACTCCAGCCTGGTGACAGAGCAAGACTCCATCTCAAAAAAAATGCATTTAGTCTTTTCTTCTTTTTCTGGAAAGACAGCAACTAACAGCATGGTGTTTAGAGTCAGAGACCTGGGATTGAACCCAGGCCTTGTGCTCTTTAACTTGTGTGATGAAAAGCGTGTGACATCTATTTATCTACTTTCAGCTCTTGGGTAGGATTAATATTTTAGGTGATGCTGCACATGTACTGACAGCTCCTTGGCTCCCTACATGACTGGATAGACAGGTGCCTCTTCCGTAGACTCAACTCAGCCAAACAACATGAGATGTGATATACTGGCTCTTTCAAATCCCTATCCTGATAACATCTCCCCCAAAGTATTGTTGTGAGGATTAAATGGGGCAGGTATCACGTGTAATTGTAAGCCCTCAATTGGCAGAGGCTATTATTTTACTTGTGTGCATTCTAACTTGGCTCAAGTATTAAAATTACTTCTTCATGGCAGAAAATTAAACCCTCCAGTTCCCATTTCACTTTTTTTTTTTTTTTTAAGATGGAGTCTCACTCTGTTACCCAGGCTGGAGTGCAGTGGCATGGTCTTGGCTCACTGAAACTTCCACCTCCCAGGTTCAAGCGATTCTCCTGCCTCAGCCTCCTGAGTAGCTGGGATCACAGGTGTGTGCCACTACGCCTGGCTTATTTTTGTATTTTTAGTAGAGACGGAGTTCCTCCATGTTGGCCAGGCTGGTCTCAAACTCCTGACCTCAAATGATCCCCCTGCCTTGGCCTCCCAAAGTACTGGGATTACAGAAGTGAGCCACTGCGCCTGGCCCCATTTCACTCTTCATTCTCTCTCTTAACCTCTTTTACTATCACCAGTAAATAAGGATTTCTCAATGCTGTTAGTATTTCACTAATTTTTTTCCTCATATACTTCCTAAAAGAATTGAGAATCATGATGAAGCCCATCTACATTTTAAGTTGCCCTCTAAACTTTTCTCTTAAATTTAAATAGCTGCAAATGACTTAATTTCAAGTTTATTGAAAATTAATATCATTCTAAAAGTAAAAATATTTGATCACTCTTAAATGTATCATATGGATTCTAAAAACAATAGCCTTTTGGTACTCATTATTGTATTAGTTATCTGCTACTGTGTAACAAATTGTCCTTAAGCTTCACAGCTGAAAACAACTATTTATTATCTCACAGTTTCTCTGCACAGATAAAAGTCTCTCACAAGACTGCAATTAGGGTGTCAGCCAGGGCTGCAGTCTCATCTGAAGACTTAACTAGGAAGGATCTACTCCCAAGCTTTTTCATGTAACTGTTGGCAGGATTCGATTTCTTGTGGACTGTAGGGCAGAGGGCCTCTGTTTCTTGCTGGCTAATGGCTAGTGACCTCCCTCCGTTCCGTGTCACATGAGGCTCTCCATAGGGTAGTTCATAATACAGTAACTGGCTTTCCTCAGAGCAAGCAGAAAAGAGAGAGCAAAAGAGGAGAGCAACATAGAAATCATAGTGCTATGGTAACCTAATCTTGGAAGCCTCATCCCATCACTTTTGCTGTATTTGCTTTCTTAATTCATATGCAGCACGAGTGGGGACCAGCAAGGGAGGAGGGCTTACAGAGACAAGACAAAAGCAACAAGCTGTTTATTGGCAGAGGGGTTTCCAGGAAGAGCCTGGTCTGTGGAGACGTGGGGGCATGAACCAGTGCCGGGCTCCAGCCAGCAGAGATAGCATTTATTTGCACCTCCTTCAAGGTTAACAGATAGCAGTGAAGCTGGGAACTAAAGAGGGAGCTATTTTCCCAGCTCTTTGGTATTTTATTTCACTTTTTTTTTCCTTCTTCACTCTCCTTCCCATCTGGAAGAAGGGGGGAGAGGTGAAATGGAAGGAGGCAGGGGGTCTCCCCTTTCATCACAAAGGCTGAGGATTCATGAAAAGCTGATGGGAATAATGCTATGGAATTCATGCAAAGGCAGGTTACAGTAGGTCGTTCCTTTCAGACCACAAGGAGTGATTATAAATCTTGGTAGAGGCTATTGAGTTGGTCTGCCCAGCACCCCTGACTTCTTTAGAAGCTAACATCTGCTCCATCTACCCCTCACTACACAGGCCTGTGCTTAGGACCGCGCCTCTTCTAATACTGCTATCTAGATACCACGTGGTCCTAGGATTACACGTGACCCAAGCCACATTAGTCAGAGTTAGTCCCTGGGACTTTTCTAATTATCTTCTACTTTGCTGTTGTTTGAGACATGGTCTTTCTCTGTTGCCCAGGTTGGAGTGCAGTGGCACAATCTCAGTTCATTGCAACCTCTGCCTTCTGGGTTCAAGCAATTCTCCTGACTCAGCCTCCTGAGTAGCTGGGATTAAAGGCTCATACCATCACACCTGGCTACTTTTTGTATTTTTAATATAGATAGATAGGTTTTTGCCTTGTTGGCCAGGCTGGTCTCGAACTCATGGCCACATGTGATCTAACTACCTTGGCCTCTCAAAGTGCTGGGATTACATGTGTGAGCCACCACACCCAGGCCTTATTGTCTTGTACTTTGATGAGAAGCTAGCCTGAGAGAATACTCCAAAAATGATAGTTTTAGGATCACCAGAGTATGTACCTTATAAAAGTGCTGTACTACAGTGGAGGTTGTCCCATCTCTCTTAAATGGACTAAAGGCACCTCTCCAGGAGAGTTGAGATGTACTAAAATCTACCTCCTCTTAGTTTAAACCATAGGATTTCAGAAATTGCAAATCAAAATAAGTCTAGACTACAAGAGTAAAGGAATTGGCTATGTTTGAAAGAAAGAATCCCAGTGTAACAGAAGGCAGGAAGTAGATGCTAGATTTTAAATATTCATAAATGTTAAGACTTTGATTTACAGTGTAAGGTAATCTCTTTTACAGATAAAAGTTTCTGTTCTTTCCAAAAAGAGCTTGGAGTGCTGTGAATCACACAAACATATTAGAAGCCTCTTGAATTGGAAATGGTATTCATAGAACTCAGGGCACAAGAATGAGATTTGTTTATTCTGAAGATGATGAAACTGAAATTAGAAAGCTTTAATGGGTAAAATGCATGATACACAAGGAACTGGAAGTTGAATAGTTCACCTGAAATTATTTTTAATCCAGAAAGGGTAACTATAAATGCATTCATATGAAGCTAAAAGTGGTGTAAATTAAACTTTTAAAAACAATGTATTTTTTTCTTAAATCAGTTGTAAGCTCAGAAAAAAATGAAATATAACAGGCTACAGGAGAAGAATAAGAACTTCAAAAGGACTTCAAAGATAGGAAATAGGCAAGAAACTGCAAAGAAAGAAAGGGGAAAAAATGGCAGTTTTAAATCCTGTCTAACAGCAAAGACTCTGGTTTTACAAGGATGGGGATTGAACCAACTATTTTTCTAAGTAAAAGAATAATTTATGAATATTAGTTTCTTTAAAAAAAAATCTAAATTTGGGTATTTTTATATTAAACACATTTTAAATGTTTAAAGGGATACCATATTCTACAATGAATCAGGGAGATTTAATTTTACCTTAATTTTAAAGGAATATAGTTTTATTATTGGTTTTCTCAGTAATGATAAGCACAGTTACTAAAGAATATACAACTGGTAATTGAGGCATAGAATGGCTTTGTTGTTTGTTTTTTCATTTTGATTTGTTTTAGAGTCTCGCTCTGTTGCCCAGGCTGGAGTGCAGTGGTGTCATCTCAGCTCACTGCAAACTCCATCTCTTGGGCTCAAGCGATTCTCCTACCTCAACCTTCTGAGTAGCTGGGATTACAAGCATGTGCCACCATACCTGGCTAGCATTTTGTGTTGTTATTATTATTATTATTATTTTGTAGAGACAGGGTTTTGCCATGTTACCCAGGCTAGTCTTGAACTCCTGGGCTGAAGTGATCCTCCCACCTCAGACTCCCAAAGTGTTGAGATGATAAGCATGAGCCACTGTGCCTGGCCAAGCATGTTTGACTGCATAAATAAATTTGGAATTGTGTACTAAAATTAAATAGTCACACTTACATAAATACAATTTTTTAAAGAAATGTATGTCATTTCAAATGGAAGGTATTGTGCTGGAAGTGTATAGGCACATGTATATTTTGTGAGTTGGTTTTAGCAAGAGTTAGGAAAGCAGAAAATTTCCTGAATCTATAGACCACTTTGATACTGACTAAAACTGCAATGTTTAGCATTTGACACTTTTTTTTATATGAATGATTATATCACTCAGGGATACAGAGAGAAAGAGATATTTATATTAAGGTTGGCTCATGAGATTGTGGAGGCTGGCAACTCTAAAATATGTGGGGTAGGCTAGAAACTCAGTCAGGATTTCTATGTTACAGTCTTGAGTCTTATTTGGGAAACTTCAATCTTTGCTCTAAGGCCTTCAACTGATCAGATGAGGCCCATCAACAATATGGAGGGTAATCCTCGTTATTTAAAGTCAACTGGGCTGGGTGCAGTGGCTCATGCCTGTAATTCCAGCACTTTGAGAAGCCAAGGTAGGAGGATCGCTTAAGGCCAGGAGTTTGAGACCAGCCTGGGCAACATAGTGAAACCCTTTCTTGATTTAGGTTTGGCTCTGTGTCCCTACCCAAATCTCATCTTGAATTGTAATCCAAATTATAATCCCCATGTATTGAGGGAAGGACCTGGTAGGAGGTGATTGGATCAAGGGGGCCAGTTCCCCTATGCTTTTCTCATGAGAGTGAGTGAGTTCTCAGGGGATCTGATGGTTTTATAAGTGGCAGTTTTTCCTGTGCTCTCTCTCTCTCCTGCTACCATGGGAAGATGTGCCTTGCTTCCCCTTTGCCTTCTACCATGATTGTAAGTTTCCTGAGGCCTCCCCAGCCATGTGGAGCTGTGAGTCAAGTAAACCTCTTTCCTTATAATTACTCAGACTCTGGTAGTATCTTTTTTTTTTTTTTTTTCAGATGGAGTCTTTCTTTGTTGCCAGGCTGGAATGCAGTGGCTCATCTCAGCTCACTGCAAACTCCGCCTCCTAGGTTCAAGCAATTCTCCTGTTTCAGCCTCTAGAGTAGCTGGGATTACAGGGGCCCACCATCATGACTGGCTAATTTTTGTATTTTTAGTAGAGATGGGGTTTTGCCGTGTTGGCCAGGCTGGTCTCAAACTCCTGACCTCAGGTTATCCACCCACCTCAGCCTTCCAAAGTGTTGGGATTACAGGCATGAGCCACTGTGCCTGGCCAACTCTGGTAGTATCTTTACAGCAGAGTGAAAATGGACTAATACATATCTCCACAAAAAATTTAAAAATTAGCTGAGTGTGATGACATGTGCCTGTAGTCCTAGCTACTCAGGAGGCTGAGGTGAGAGGATCACTTGAGCCCAGGAGTTTAAGGCTGCCATGAGCTATGATCACACCATTGCACTCCAGCCTTGGTGGCAGAGAGAGACCCTGTCTCTAAAACAAATAATAAAATAATAAAGTCAACTGGTTATAAATATTAATCACTCTATAAAATACCTTCACAGCAACATCTAGACTAGTGAAACAACTGGGCATCATAGTCTAGCCATACTGATACATAAAATTAGCTATCACAGTTATCAATTTAATTACTTAATTTAGATAAAATCTGATTTGAAAAAGTTTCTTTGTTGACTTTTGGAGGTTTTAGTTCACAAACCACTAAAATAATAAATGTTTATATTTATTCAAAGGCCTTTTCTTAAGTGGAATGCTATACTAGAGATTAAAGTTACCTGTAAGTAAAATAAAGGTAGTAGAAATATATATGACATTTTGGCCCATATATCAAAAGAGGATTTTAAACAATCTCAAGGGTAGCTGATATTTACATGCATTAATACTTCCTATTTATATGGAATTCCAAATACCAATATCATCTTTTATGTCCTACTGGAAAATGCAAGACTGTAAGAGATATTGGGTCAATATATTACTAATTGGGAGAACTGTTTGGATTTATACAAAGCAAACTTTAAAAAATAATAACACATAGCCTACTATTATCTAAACTTGATAGAGGGATGTTTTGCCTTTTAAAAGAAGAAAAACTAGTAACTCAGAAAAAAGAGCAAAGTAAACATAAAAGCTTTGATAACTGGCAAAGATTTTGTAAAATTAAAATATTAACAAATATTTAAATATACTTTTATATATTTATAAACATGTGGGAATTGTGAGATCTACAATTCAAGATGAGATTTGGGTGGGGACATAGCCAAACCATGTCCCCTTATAACTGTCTTCTTTCACTTTTGTCCTAATACTGCTAGAATTTAGATAATAGGAGAAAGGATAACATTGTTTAGCCAGAACTTGTAATAAATATATATATATATATATATATATATATATATATATATAAGTTTATATATATGAGTTTTGCTCTTATAATTATACAGTAAGGTATTGAAAATGGACTAGATGATAGTAAGATGACATCCATCAAATCATAAAGTGACAATTTAAGGTTATACAGAACCTTAAATTGCATGAGTTTCCTTAACATCTCAAAATGGAATATGTAGATGTTCCTTTTATTGCAAGTGCAGATGTATAAATATATTCACATCCTTTCTAATTCTATCCACTTAAGTGAACCCCAGAGTTTCCAGCTCCCCCGATGGGATGAATCCAATAGGCAACCCTAGTACTTGAAATATGGCTTCGTATGCCAGTCAGTCACTAAAAGACATGCGTCTTCCTAGAAGGCTAGACGATTTCATGTTTGTGGCAGGGCTAAACTGAACCTGGAATATCTTCTTGTGCCACAAAGCAAGAAACTTTCAAAGATTAATGCAGTTGTATCAAAAGGAAATGGGTGCCAGGGCTCAAGGGATTCTTCCACCTCAGCTTCTGGGTAGCTGAGACCACAGGCATGTGCCACTACTCCCAGTTAATAGAGACAAGCTCCCTGCTATGTTGCCTAGTCTGGTCTCGAAATCCTGGGCTCAAGCCTGGTGACAGAGTGAGACTCTATCTCAAAACAACAACAACAAAATTACCTGGCTTGGTGGCACTGGCCTGTAATTGCAGCTACTCAGGAGGCTGAGGCACGACAATCACCAGGGAGGCGGAGGCTGCAGTGAGCCGAGATCTCACCACTGCACTCCAGCCTAAGCAACAGAGAGAGACTCTGTCTCAAAAAAAAAAAATTTCTGACACAAGAGCATTTCAGAAGAAAGAACCTAGTTGATCCTCCTTCCTTCCCTATATTTTACTCTTTTCATTTCTAGGAGTAAATACATTTCCTAGAATAATTATGAATCCTTTTTGTCCATGTTTTTCTGCCTTTTACTGCACATGTATCTATCCATAAATAATACACAGTATTATTTGGTTTGTTTTTAAAATGGACACTGGTTCTTCTTCAATGCACTATTTTTCTCTCAGTTTTATTTTTTAATATTGATTCATGTTGATATACACATATGCTTCCTTATATGCACAGGGTCATTTCTGGGTCTGTCCCATTGGGCCATATCTCTGTCTCTGCATTAGTATCATTCTGATGTTATAAAACCATACTTACCTTTGTAAAATGTCTTGATTGATATCTATATTGAATCTTTCCTTCTTTACTCTTTAAATATTATCCTGGCTAGTCTCAATCATTTAGTTTCATATAACATTTAGGATCTACTCATCAAAAGTTTTGAGTTTTAAGTTGATTGGGTTTGATATGGGTTGAATTTGTAAAATAAGGTTGCTATGAATTAATATATTTTAGGGGCCAGGTGCAGTGGCTCACACCTGTAATCTCAGCACTTTGGGAGGCCAAGGCGTGAAGATCACTTGGGGCCAGGAATTCGAGACCAGCCTGGCCAATATAGTAAAACCCCATCTCTACAGAAAATACAAGAATTAGCTAGGTGTGATGGCCTGTGCCTGTGATCCCAGGTACTCAGGAGGCTGAGGCACAAGAATCGCTTGAACCTGGGGGGTGGAAGTTGCAGTGAGCCAAGATCACATCAGTGCCCGTTAGCCTGGACAACAGAGCAAGACTCTGCCTCAAAATAATAATCATAATATATTTTGGTGTTCATTTTTTCATATATGTTTATAGCAAAACTCTCTATCATTTAAATGTTCTTTGAAATCTTTCCAGATTTTTTGTTTAGTGAAAAAATTTAATATATGTAAAAGTAGAGAGATGACTATGATAAACCCCCATAAACTCATAGTCTAGTAAAACAATTATCAATTTGTGGCCAATCCTATTTCATCTACATTTCCATATATTCTACTACCCTCCTGTTTAATTTTGAAGCATACCCAGATATCATATCATTTCATCTATAAAAATTTCATCAAATATCTCTAAAAGATAAGGACTCCTTAAAAATATACCCACAATACAATTATTACCACTAAAAAAACCAATAGGCCAGGCACAGTAGCTGAGGCCTGTAATCCCAGCATTTAGTGAGGCCCAGGCAGGAGGACCACTTGAGCCCAGGATTTCAAGACCAGACTAGGCAACATAGCAGGGAGCTTGTCTCCATTAACTGGGCGTAGTGGCACATGCCTGTGGTCTCAGCTACCCAGAAGCTGAGGTGGAAGAATCCCTTGAGCCCTGGAGGTCAAGGCTGCAGTGAGCAGTGTTCATGCAATTACACTCCAGCCTGGGCAACAGGGCGAGACTTCATCCCCCAATTTTTTTTTTTTTTTTTGAGATGGAGTCTCGCTCTGTCAAGTGCAGTGGTGCTCTCTTGGCTCACTGTAACCTCTGCCTCCCAAGCTTCAGTGATCCTCTCACCTCAGCCTCCCCAATAGCTGGGACTACAGGCGGGCCTGATGATGCCCAGCTAATGTTTGTATTTTTTGTAGAGAAGAGTTTCACCATGTTGCCCAGGCTGGTTTCGAACTTCTTGTCTCCAGCCATCTGCCCACCTTGGCCTTGCAAAGTGCTGGGATTACAGTGCTGAGCCACTGTGCCCAGCCTATTATTATTTTTTTAACTGACACATAATAATGGTATATATTTATGGGGCACCAATCAAAATAATGAACAAATCTATTATCCTCAAAAGTTTGTTCATGCCCCTTTGTCATCTCTTTTTCCTGTGCTCCACTCCTCCTTCCCCAGCTAACCACTCATCTGCTTCATTATAAATTAATTTACATTTTTAAAGAGGCCCATCACAGTGGTTCACACCTGTAATCCATGGCTTTCGGAGGCCTGGGTGGGAAAATTGCTTGACTCTAGGAGCCCAAGACCAACCTGGGCAAAAAAGTGAGACCCTGTCTCTACAAAAAATCAAAAGGTTAGTTAGCCAGGCATGGTGGCCCATGACTATGGTCCCAGCTACATGAGAAGCTGAGGCAGGAGGATTCCTTGAGCCCAGGAGAGCCAGGCTACAGTGATGGTGCCCCTGCACTCCAGCCTGGCAACAGACTGAGACTGTCTCAAAAAAAAAAAAAAATCAAAAAACTTTCTTTCACCTTGTTTTCAGCTTAATTAGCTGAATTGTTTTTATGTGTATCTGTCGTCCGTTATTTTTACTGTGTACTCCTTTTTGTTGTATGTGTATACCACAATTTGTCCATTCAGTCACCTAATGGTGGACATTTGGGTTGTTTACAGGTTTTGCCTATGACAAAGCTTTGATAAACATTAATATGCAAATATTTGTATGAATATGTGCTTTCATTTCTCTTAGCTAAATACACCAAAGTGATATGAGTCACAGTGGAGATGTGTGTTGAAGTTTTAAAGGAACTGTCACACTATTTCCAAAGAGTTCTACCATTTTATATTCCCACCCGCAGAGTAAGAGAGTTTGTTCCTCCGTATCCTCACTAACACTTGGTATGGCCAGTTGTGGTATTTCAGTGTGATTTTTATTATGTGTTTCCTCAATGGCTACAGATACTGAGCATGTTTTCCTGTGCTTGTCGCTGGTGAAATATCTGTTAAAATCTTTTGTTCATAATTTACTATATTTTTTGTTTTCTTATTGTTGAGGTTTGCAAGTTATATATCCTGGATATAACCCTTTTGTCAGATATGTGATTTGCAAATATTTTCTTCCAGTTTGTGGTTTCTTTCTTCATTCTTTGAATAAGGTTTTCCAAAGAGCAGAAGTTTTTAATTATAATGACATCCAGTCTATCAATTCGTTCTGTTATTGATCATGCTTTTGGTGTCTTATCTAAGAAATATTTGTCTAATTCAAAATTACAAAGGTATTCTGCTGTTTTTTGTTTGTTTGTTTTTTAAACAGAGTCTCACTCTGTCACCCAGGCTGGAGTGCAATGGTGCGATCTTGGCTCACTACAACCTCCACCTCTGGAGTACAAGTGATTCTCCTCTCTTAGCCTCCTGAGTAGCCGCAATTGTAGACACCCGCCACCACGCCCAGCTAATTTTTGTATTTTTAGTAGAGACAGGGTTTCACCATGTTTACCAGACTGTTCTCAAACTCCCGACCTCAGGTGATCCACCCGCCTTGTTCTCCCAAAGTTCTGGGATTACAGACATGAGCTATGACGCCCAGCCTTCTGCTATGTTTTCTTCTAGAACTTTTCTGGTTTTACGTTTTACATTTAGGACTATGAAAATTTTGAATTAATTTTGTATAATGTGAATCATATGGATCAAAGTCCATATTTTTGCACATAAATAGATTATTGTTTTTGCATATGGATATCTGTAGTAATCAGATATCCATACACAAACAGACTACCCCTTCTCTACTGAATTGCTTTTGAAACTTTCCTCAAAGTCAGCCATCTGTACACATGAACTATATATCTATTTTTGGACTCTGTTTCATTTCTCTATTTATCTGTCTTGATGCCAGTATCACACTGTGTTGATTACTACAGCCTTAAAGTCTTAAAATAAGTAATGTTTGTCTTCCAACTTTATTTCTATTTTTCACAGTTCTTTCAAATATTCTGGATTCTTTCCATTTCACTGAATTTTAGAATCAGATTTTCTATTGGAATTATGTCAAACATATAGTTCAAATTCAGGAAAACTGGCATCTTAACAATATTGCATATTTTCATTTATTGAGCTTGCTTTCTTTCTCTCTCTTTCTTTCTTCCTTCCTTCCCTCCTTCCTTCCTTCCTTCCTTCCTTCCTTTCTTTCTTTCTTTTTTCCTAAGTCTTGCCCTTGCAGTGGCACAATCTTGGCTCACCGAAACCTGTGCTCCCCAGGTTCAAGCAATTCTCGTGTCTCAGCCTCCTGAGTAGCTGAGATTACAGGCACGCACCACCACAGCTGGCTAAATGTTTGTATTTTTAGTAGACAGTGTTTCACCATGTTGACCAGGCTGGTCTTGAACTCCTGACCTCAAGTGATCTGTCAGCCTTAGCCTCCCAAAGTGCTGGGATTACAGGTGCGAGCCACTGTACCTGGCCAACCAAGCCTTTTCATTTTTATACAATGTCTAGGAACTGCATATATTTTAATTTTGATTAAGTCCAATGTATAACATTTATATATATTTACACATATTTATGTAACATTTGTATATAAATCATAATTTATTTTAGGTTGTAACTAAGACATCTTTGCCTAACCCAAGTTCACAAAAAGTTTCTCCAATATTTTATTTTAAATTTGCAGCTTTTGCTTTAAATTTAGGCCCATGATTCATTTTTAGTTATTTTTGTGTGTAGCATAAGTAAGGATTGAGGTTTATTTTTTGTTTTGTAGGTATCTGGTTATTCAAAAACTGTTTTTGAGAAGACTGCCCTATCTCCATTGAATTACCAAGACACTCTTATTGAAAAAAATTGAGCATATCTGTGTGAGCCTATTTATGGACTCTATGCTTATTCATTCTTTTCATATTGTCAGGTTACCAGAGCTTTATAAAAAGCAGTGTAAGACCTTCTTTCAAAATTGTTTAGCTACACAAGTCCCTTTGCTTTTCATATATTTTTATATGTATCCAAATCCTTTAAAAGTATATTTTAGATGTAGCTTATCAACTTCTACAAAAATAAGCCTGCACAAATTTTGCTTGACATTGCGTTGAACTTTTAGATCATATTTGGGAGATCTAAATTGGGACTTCTTATTAGTCCTAGTATTTTTTATTTTTGGTGATTTTGTAAGATGTTCTACATATACCATCATGTCTACAAATAGAGGCAGTTTTACTTTTTTAGTTCCAATATTTATTATTTTATTACTTTTTCTTGCCTTATTGCGCTAGCTAGGACTTGGATACATTTTTTTTTGAGTAATTATAATTAACTTTTTATTCTGATTTTTCCCTTAACAAAGTAAAATGTTATATATTAAATAAGATCTTGAAATAGATGAAAGACATTAAAGTGAAACTGTCTAAAGTGAAATAACTGAAAACAGCCAGAGAACATTTTATCCAACAACAGTAGAATTACTGGGTGTTGTTGGGTGGAATGTTTTTGAATTGAATAGAATCCAATCCCTTCATTTTCTAGGTGGAGAAACCTGAAGTCATAAGAGAAGAAAGGATTTCTCCAAGGTCTTACAGTGAATTGGTTCCAAGTCCCAGACTATCCCTTGGGTCATAACCTAGTTCTGTTCCTTTTCCAGTGTGCCAGATTTTGTACTTGCTGTAACAATAAAAAGGACAGGGCATTTACGCCATCCGCTTATGTGTATTCCAGAATTCTCTAATCAAAGGATCAAATGTTTGCTTAATCTTGAAGCCAATATTATTTTAAAGGTGAAATATTTTAATAAATAAATGCAATTTCTTAAAATATACATCAACATTAGAGAGCTGCATAGAGCTCATTTTAAAAATTAGAGTGTAATATTATAGAAATTTTCTTCCTGCCACCCTCAATTATTTATATATATATATATATATATATATATATATATATAGACATAATTGCATTTTAGGTTCTGGGGTACATGTGAAGAACATGCAGGATTGTTGCATAGGTACATACATGGCAATGTGGTTTGCTGCCTCCATCCCCATCACCTATATCTGGCATTTCTCCCCATGTTATCCCTCCCCAACTCCCTACCCAC
>CAUYLG010061481.1:0-12711 GCA_963573385.1 Cacajao melanocephalus | reverse complement strand
AAAATATTGGTTGGCTGCTTGTTTGTTATTTTCATCTCTTATTCCTTCCTGTCTCCATTGTTAAACACAATTATTGGCATAATAGAGGTTTTTAATACCCATTTTTAGACTGCATTCTAGCCTGGGTAGTAGAACAAGAATGCTGTTCTCTCTCCCTCTTTTTCTTCCTCTTTCTTTCTCTCATACATTCTTTTTCTTTCTTTCTTTCACTCTCACTTTCTTTCCTCTCTTTTTCTTTCTTTCAAAAAAAAAATCCAATTTTCTCAGCATCATTTATTGAAGAGACTGTTCTTTCCACAATTATATTCTTGGCATCTGTTTTTATGCCGGTACCATGTCGTTTTGACTACTTAGCTCTCTAGTATCATTTGAAGTTGGATAATATGATTTCTCTAGTTTTGTTCTTTTTGTTTAGGATAGCTTTGGCTATGCTGGGTCTGTTTTGGTTTCATATAAATTTTAGGATTTTTCTATTTCTGTGAAGAACGTCATTGATGTTTTGATAGAAATTGCATTGAATTTGTAGATTGCTTTCGGTAGTATGGAGATTGTAGATTGCTTTGGGTAGTATGGAGATTTTAACAATATTTATTCTTCCAATCCGTGAACGTGGAATACATTTTCATTTCATTTGTGTTCTCTTCAATTTCTTGTGTCAGTGTACAGTTTTCACTGTAGGCATCTTTTACTTCTTTTTTTTTTTTTTTTTTTTTTTTTCCTTTGAGACGAAATCTTGCTCTGTCGCCAGGCTGGAGTGCAGCAGCGCAATCTCGGCTCACTGCAATCTCCGCCTCCTGGGTTTAAGCGATTCTTCCGCCTCAGCCTCCCGAGCAGCTGGGACCACAGGCACGTACCACCACGACTGGCTAATTTTTGTATTTATTGTAGAGATGGGGTTTCACCATGTTGGCCAGGATGGTCTCGATTTCTTGACCTTGTTATCCGCCCACCTCGGCCTTCCAAAGTGCTGAGATTACAGGCGTGAGCCACCACACCCGGCCCGAGATCTTTTACTTCTTTGGTTAATTCCTAGGTATTTTATTTTATTTGTAGCGATTGTAAATGGAATTACTTTTTTGATTTCTTTTTCAGACTGTTCTCTGTTTACATATAGAAATGCCACTGGTTTTGTATGTTGATTTTGTATCCTGCAATTTTACTGAATCGGTTTATCAGTTCTAATAGTTTTTTTGTGTGTGGAGTCTTTAGGCTTTTCTAAATACAAGATTATATCATCTGCAAATAAGAATAATTTGATTTCTTCCTTTCCAATTTGGTTGCCCTTTATTTCTTTCTCTTGTCTGATTGTTCTAGCTAGGATTTCCAAAACTGTGTTAACAGTGATGAAAGTGGGTATCCTTGTTATGTTCCAGATCTGAAAGAAGAGGCTCTCAACTTTCTCCCATGCACTATGAAACTAGCTGTGGGTCTGTTGTGTATGACTTTTATTACGTTGAGGCATGTGACTTCTATACTAGTTTTCAAGGGTTTTTTAGTCATGAGGGGTTGTGGAATTTTATCAAATGCTTTTTCATTGAAATGATCTTGTAGTTTTGTCCTTCCTTCTGTTGATGTGATGTATCACATTGGTTGATTTGCATATGTTGAACTATCCTTGCACCCCTGGGATGAATTCCACTTGGTCAAGATGAAGGATCTTTTTAATGTGTTGTGGAATTCAATTTGCTAATATTTTGTTGAGGATTTTTTTGCATCTATATTCATTAGTGATATTGGTCTGTAGTTTTCTTTTTTTGATGTATCTTTGGTTTTGCTATCAGGGTAATACTAGCATTGTAGAATGAGTTTGGAAGTGTTCACTCCTCCTCTATTTTTGGAATAGTTTGGGTAAGGTGGGTATCAGTTCTTTAAATGTTTGGTAGAATTCAGCAGTGTAGCCATCATGCCCCAGGCTTTTCTTTGATGCGATAATTTTTATTACTGCTTTGATCTAATTATTTGTTATTGGTCTGTTCAGGTTTTGGGTTTTATCATGGTTCAATCTTGGTATGCTGGATATGTCTAGAAATTTATCCATTTCTTCTAGATTTTTCGATTTATTTGCATATAATGATTACTTATCGTAGCCACTAATGATCCTTTGAATTTCTATGGTATCACTTATAATGTTTCCTTTTTCATATCTGATTTTATTTGAATCTTCTCTCTTTTTTTCTTAGTCTTAGGCTAAAAGTTTGTCAATGTTGTGAATCTTTTCAAAAAATAACTTTTCATTTATTGATGTTTCGTATTGTTTTCTTCATTTCAATTTCATTTATTTCTGCTCTTATCTTTATTATTTCTTTGCTTCTACTAATTTTTGGTTTGATTTGCTCTTGCTTTTCTATCTCTTTAAGACGCACAATTAGGTTGTCTATTTGGTGTTGTTTCTACTTTTAAAAAGTAGGTGTTTATAGCCATAAACTTTCCTCTTAGCACTGCTTTTGTCGTATCACATAAAGTTTGGCACGTTGTGTTTCCATTGTCATTTGTTCTAGGAAGTATTTCTGTATTTCCTTCTTAATTTCTTCATTGATCCAGAGCATATTATTTAATCTTCATGTGTTTGTATAGTTTCCAAATTTTCTCTTGTTATTAATTTCTAGTTTTATTCCATTGTGGCCAGAGAAGATGCTTGATATTATTTCTTTTTTTTTTTTTTTTGAGTCTTTTAAGACTTGTTGTGTGACCTAAGATATGGTCTATCCTTGAGAGTAATCCACGTGCTGAGGAACAGAATGTGTATTCTATAGCCATCGGATAAAATGTTCTGTAAATGTCTATTAGGTCCATTTATGAACAGTGAAAATTAAGTTCAGTGTTTCTATATTGATTTTCTGTCCAGAAGATCTGTCCAATGCTGAAAGTAGGCTGTTAAAATCTCCAGTTCTTACTGTGTTGGGTCTGTCTCTTTCTTTAGCTCTAATAGTCTTTGCTTTATATATCTGGGTGCTCTAGTGTTGGGTACGTATCTATTTAAAATTGTTATATCCTCTTGCTGAATGGGTCCCTTCATCATTAGATAATGACCTTCTCTGTCTCTTCTAGTTTTTGTCTTGAAATCTATTTAGTCTGATATAAGTATAGCTACTCTTGCTCTTGATTAGTTTCCATTGACATAAAATGTCTTTTTCCATCCCTTTATTTTCAATCTGTGTGTGTCTTTGTAGGTGAAGTATGTTTCTTGCAGGCAATAGATCATTGGCTCTTGTTTTTTAACCCATTCAGCTACTCTTTGATTGGAGAGTTTAGTTCATTAACATCAATATTGTTATTGATCAGGCCCACAGGGAGTAAGGACTGACTCTTGCCCTTCTGTTATTTGTTTTCTGGTTGTTATGGTCTTCTCTTTCTTCTTTCCTTCTTTCCTTTCTCCCTTTTGGTGAAGGTGATCTGGTAGTAAAATTTGATTTCACCATATGTTTTTTGATTTGAGGTTACCATGAGGCTTGCAAAACTATCTTATAACTCATTATTTTCAACTGATGACAATTTTATATTGCTTGCATAAAGGAACAAACAAATAAACAAGCAAAAACAAAACATAAACTTTACACTTTAACTTTGTCCCTCAGCTTTTTAACTTTTTGTTGTTTCTATTTACATCCTGTCTATGTCTTGAAAAAAGTTGTTGTAGTTATTATTTTTGTTTGGTTCATCTTTTAGTCTTTCTACTTAAGAGTCATTTACACACAATAATTACAGTGTTATAATATTCTGTGTTTTTCTGTGTACTTTTGCCAGTGAGTTTTGTCCCTTCAGATGATGTCTTATTGCTCACGAACGTCCTTTTGTTTCTGATAGAAGGCCTTCTTTTAGCATTTCTTGTAGGAGGGGTCTGGTGTTGACGAAATTCCTCAACTTTTGTTTGTCTGGGAAAGTATTTGTTCCTCCTTCAGGTTTGAAGGATATTTTTGCTGGATATATTATCCTAGGGTAAAATATTTTTTCTTTAACACTTAAAATATGTCAGGCCATTCTCTCCTAACCTGTAAGGTTTCCACGGAAAGTCTGCTGCCAGACGTATTAGAGCTCCACTGTATGTTATTTGTTTCTTTTCTCTTGCTGTTTTAGGATCCTTTCTTTATCCTTGACCTTTGGGAGTTCAAATATTAAATGCCTTGAGGTAATTTTCTTTAGGTTAAATCTGCTTGGTGTTCTATAACCTTGTACCTGAATATTAATATCTTTCTCTAGGTTTGGAAAGTTCTCTGTTATTATCCCTTTGAATAAACTTTCTATCTCTATTTCTCTACTTCCTCTTTAAGGCCAATAACTCTTAGCTTTGCCCTTTTGAGGCTATTTTCTAGATCTTGTAGGCATGCTTTATTCTTTTTTTTTTTTTTTTTTTTTTTTGTCTCCTCTGTGTATTTTCAAATAGCTGGTCTTCGAGCTCACTAATTTTTTCTTCTGCTTGATCAATTTTACTATTAAGAGACTCTGATGCATTCTTCATTACATCATTTGCATTTTTCAACTACGTAATTTCTGCTTGATTCTTTTTAATTATTTAAATCCTGTTAAATTTATCTGATAGAATTTTGAATCCTTTCTCTGTGTTATCTTGAATTCCTTTGAGTCTCCTCAAAGCTACTGTTTTGAATTCTCTGTCTAGAAAATTACATAACTGTTTCTCTAGGATTGGTCCCTGGTGCCTTAATTAGTTTGTTTGATGAGGTCATGTTTTCCTGGAGGGTCTTGATTCCAGGGTTGTCAGTGCCTGAGCATTGAAGAGTTAGGTATTTACTGTAGTCTTCTGAGTCTGGGGTTGTTTGTATTCATCCTTGGGAAGGCTTTCCAGGCATTTGAAAGGATGTGGGTGTTGTGATCTAAACTGTATCTGTATTAGGGGACACTGCAAGCCCAGTAATGCTATGGTGCTTGCAGACTCGTAGAGGTACTGCCTCGGTGGTCTTGGATAAGATCTGGAAGAATTCTCTGGACTACCAGGAAGGGACTCTTATTCTCTACCTGTAATTTCTCCCAAACAGTCTCAGTCTCTCTCTCTCTCTCTCTCTCTCTGCTGAGTCACTTGGAGCTGGGGGTGGGCCGACACAACATCCATATGGCTTCCACCATTGAAACTGCACTGGATCTCACTCAAAGCCCACTGGAAACATTACCTGGCTATCATCTATGTTCACTCAAGGCCCTGAAGCTCTACAGTCAGCAGGTGGCAAAGCCAGCCAGGCTTGTGTCCTTCCCTTCAGGGCAACGAGTTTCCTCAGGCCCTGGTGGGTCCAGAGACGTCTAGGAGCCAGGGACTGGAGTCAAAAACCTTAGAAATTTACTTGGTGCTTTATTCTATGATGGCCGAGCTGGCACTGAAAGCATGAAATTAAGTCCTTCCCATTCTTCCTTCCCCTTTCCACAGGCAGAGGGGCCTCACCCTGTGGCGCCCCCCACAGGCCCACAGGGATATTCACTTAGAGCCCAAGGGCTCTTCAGTTAGCTTGTGGTGGATGCTTCCAGGCCTGGGACTCACCCTTCAGAGCAGTGGGCTCCCCTTTGGCCCAGGGCAGGTCCAAAAATGCTGTCTAAGAGCTGAGGCTAGAATCAGTGACCACAAGAGCCCATTAGGTGCTCTACCCCATTGTAGCCAGGCAGGTACCTAAGCTGCAAGACAAAGTCCCTTTTACCTTTCCCTCTGCTTTTCTCAAGCAGAAGTTTCTCACCACAGATACCATAGCTGGGAATGTGCTGGGTCTCACCTGAAGCCAGCTTGTCTGAGTCCTACTCCAGGCCCACAGCATACTACCTGGGTATCACTGTTGGCTATTCAGGGGCCAATGGCTCTTGAGTCAGCAGGTGATGAATCCTGCCAGGATTCTTTCCTTCAAGGCAGCAGATTCCCTTCCGGCCCAGGGTGTATCTAGAGATGTCATTCAGGAGCTAGGTCCTGGAATGGGGCCTCTTAACTCTGGTGCTCTATCTGGCTGAGCTGGTCTTCAAGAGGTAAGACAAAGTCCTCTTTACTCTTCCGTCTCCTCTCCTCAAGCAAAAGGAAGAAGTCACTTTTGTTGCTGCAGGCTGCACTGCCTGGGTTGGGGGAGGGGTGGTGCAAGCACTCTCTTGGCTGCCCTGGCTGGTGCCTCACGAGGTCGTGTGCCCCAGGTCCACTGGCTCTGAGCCCAGCATGGCATTAGGATTTGCCTAGGAGCTGAAGTCCTTATGGTCTAGACTGCCTTTCAAGTTTATTTAGGGCCCCAGAGCATAGGGCAGCGCCGAGTTCAATGCAAAGTCCCACAGTTGCTGCATTCTCCCTCCCCCAAGTGCACAGATTCTCTCTCAGCACCACAGCAGCCACTGTAGGGGATGGAGGAGGGTGACATCAGTGTTTCAAGACTGTCTTTCCTACCCTCCTCTGTGCCTCTTTCAGTGTGATGAAGTTAGTCAGGTAGTGTGAGTCCTCACCTGATTTTTGGTTCTTATGAAGATGATTATTTGGTGTAGACACTTGTTCAATTTGATTTTCCTGCAAGGAGAATCATGGGTGGAGGCTGCTATTCAGCCATCTTGATCTGCCCCTCCTCCCTCACTTAACTTAAATTATCTCCTAAGAGTCCTGTTTCCAAATACAGTCACATAGTGGGTTAGGGCTCAGTGTATGAATTCTGGGGAGACACAACTCAGTCTATAGCATTTGGACTTGGGGAGAGGGAGGAAGAGAACATTCAGGGGAAGGACGTAGTGTAAGCAACAGTTTGGAGGTGGTAAAGTTCAGCTCGTGGATAGAAACGATTGATGGGATTTGGCAGGGCCCATGGGGAGATGTGGTGAAGTGGTGAGGTGGGCCACATCAGAAAGAACCTTGAATGACAGGCTGAGGTTGCAGACATGTCCTGTTGTGTAGAAGGTGCCATGAGGTGGTGGGGAGGGTAACATAATGAAAAGGATATTTGGCAGGAGGGATCTGGCATCATTGGTGGGTAGGGGTAAGGCGTAAACAAAGCTGAAGGCCAGAAAACTGGACACACATCCCAGAGTTCAGGCTTAGGCTGTTCAAAGGCAGTTTCCACACTGAGTTCCAGCGTGGATCACAGCATGTAGGTGGGGATGATTTGGAAAAGCAAAACCATTCTCTTCCAATTACCACACAGTTTTGCAGCTGAGCTCATCACCAGAATCCTACAAATCAGAGAGTTGACCTGTACCCAACTCTTGTCCCTAGAGGCTGTGACCCAGAGGCAGCCCTTGTCCAGCTGTAGCCCAGGGACACTGCAGCCTGAGCAGGACTCCACCTGTTCCCTCCCAGGAGCCTAATCTCTGTCTGGTCTGGCTTTGACTTCAGATGCCCTCAGCTTTGGCTTCAAAATCTGTTGAGTTAGATTCACGAGAGCTCTGGCCTTCTTTGGTTTAGGGTTTTTAAAATAGTTTTTTCAGCAGGCGGTAGATGAGCTAAGAACTGGCTAGAACTCACAGAAAGCTGTTATACTCACAGTTATGGTTAGATTACAGGGAAAGGACTAAAATCAGCCAGGGGAAGAAAGGCATAGGGCTGAGTCGAGGAGGGCACCAGGCATGGAGTGTCTCTTATCCCTTCCCCATGCGTTCAGAATGCATTACTTTCCTGGCTTTGATATATGCCAGTGCACGTGGAGTGTTCCCAGCCAGTGAGGCTCCCTCAAGCCTCGGTGTTGAAGATTGTTACTGGAACTTCATCACAGAGGCATACTTGATTGTCCATGTAGCTGCTCGCAGTTTCCAGTCTCCAGTCCTTCCAGGGGTGACCTAAAGCCTGGACTCTAAATCACATAGTCAGTTTTCCTGACCTGGCTAGTCCCCACCCTAAATCTTATTATTAGACTATCCATCGTGATCCCAGATCCCCAGGAAAAGATATTCCTATCATGCATTACGTGTTGGAGATAACCTCCCAGGAGTTAAGGACAAAGGCAAGACCTCCTTTTGGTCAAGGCTAAATTTTTTTTTTTTAACTACACAACAAGCCATTATTCTGTTATCCTTCCTTTCTGTTTTATCTTCAAAATATCCCTAATTGGTGGTAAGGATGTTTATTATGATAAACAAGATCTCAAGAGGAAAGACACTTGGGCAAAGTTACAGAGTTGATCCTTGACTCATGGTGCACTACTGTTTCCACTCTCTGAGAGTCCTAAGTCCTGAGAAGAAGATGGAAGCGAGCTGTGTACATGTGTGTGTGCATGTGCGTGTTTGTACGTGTCAATGTATTTCTTTTTTTTTTTTTTTTTTTGAGACAGAGTCTTGCTCTGTTACCCAGGCTGGAGTGCAATGGTGTGATCTCAGCTTGCTTCAACCTCCACCTCCTGGGTTCAAGTGATTCTCCTGCCTCAGCCTCCCGAGTAGCTGAGACTATAGGCGCACGTCACCACGCCCGGCTAATTTTTTGTATTTTTAGTAGAGACGGGGTTTCACTGTGTTAACAAGGATGGTCTTGATCTCCTGACCTTGTGATCCACCCGTCATGGCCTCCCAAAGTGCTGGGATTACAGATGTGAGCCACCTCGCCTGGCCTGTCAATGTATATCTAATAAGTATGTGTAGATATGTGTATGCCTCTGTGTGTGTGTGTGTGTGTGTGTGTGTGTGTGTGTACATGTGGATGTCTGGGTGTCTATATTCGTATTTTTCTGTGTATACACATCCTCGGGGAAGGTTAAAGAGAAAATCAGCAGGGTGTAGTGGTGCACACCTGTAATGCCAGCTTCACAGGAGGCAGACGGGGGAGGATCACTTGAGCCCAGGAATTTGAGAGAGAGAAAATTTCAATAATCTTCTTCTTGTAGTTAGAAGGAAAAACCTGGGGCTGGGCATAAAGAGACAAAAAGCACAGCATAAAGAGGCAGAGAAATGTCTAATGAAAAACAAGCGACCAAGAATTACTTAGTTCATCTATAAAGAAATATAGCACTGGCCGGGTGCAGTGGCTTACATCTATAATCCCAGCACTTTGAAAGGCCGAGGCAGGCAGATCACGAGGTCAGGAGATCAAGACCACCCTGGCCAACATGGTAAAACCCCATCTGCACTAAATCACAAGAAAATTAGCCGGGCATGGTGGAATGCATGGGTAGTCCCAGCTACTCTGGAGGCTGAGGCAGGGGAATCGCTTGAACCCAGGAGGCGGAGGTCGCAGTGAGCTGAGATCGTGCCACTGCACTCCAGCATGATGACAGAGCAAGACTCCTTCTCAAAAATAATAATAATAAAGAAATAATGGCACTTCAGCAGCAGAATACAACTAGAAGATCATTTCCTCTAGAGCCCTGATAATCTTTGTGAGAAAATTGGTCACGTGTGTTAACTGCCAAAACTCACAGAGCCCTGTGCAGTGGAATTGGACAGTAAAACCATCTTGTTTAAACTCACTATGTTACAAGTGGCATTCAACACTTTCTCAAGCAAGATTTCACAGACCTAGCTCCAGCTTCCAGATGGCGAGGGAAAGTGTGATGAGATTTTATAATAAATTGTGCCCGTCTCTCTGAGCCCATCTCCTCCTATTGAAGAGAAGGAAAATGAGGCCAGCACATTACAGCCCTGCCTGACAAAAGTCACAAGATAAGCAAATAATTATTATTTAAACCAGAGAGTCCTATAATTTATTTGTGAATGCCACACATTCTATATTAAATCTTCAATTTCAATTTACTGGTATTCTTTGAAGCAAATTTATAAGATCTGAATTATTCAGAAAATGCTCCCAAGCTAATAGAAGAAAATACTTCAACCACATGAAGTATCGTGCTACACAATATGGTGTGGTGGTGAAGCACTCAGGCTCTAAAACCAGAAAACACAGGTTCAAGTCCTGGCTGTAGCACCTTGGGAAAGTTGCGTCGTCTCTCTGGGCCTCAATTTTCCCATCTAAAATGTGGGGATGACAATAATAGTGTTGATTTCACAGAGTTGTTTTGAGGAAAATACTATATGTAAAGCTCTTTGAACCGCAGTTAGTGCTATGTAAGTGTTTGCTAATGTTGTTTTAACATTTCAGATTATAAATATCTACCCTGTTATTCAGATGACAAGCATCCCTAAGCTGATAACATGATGAAGAGCTTTTAGTTCCTTGGTTTTCCACCAGCTTTGTGAGAAAAAAAATACCACATGAAGAAGAGCAACTGAAGCAGGCGTGAGAGGGAAACTTGGCTTAAGATTGGGGGTCCTGGGCCGGGTGCGGTGGCTAACGCCTGTAATCCCAGCACTTTGGGAGGCTGAGGCGTGCAGATCACGAGGTCAAGAGATCGAGACCACCCTAGCCAACATGCCAAAACCCTGTCTCTACTAAAAATACAAAAATTAGCTGGACATGCTGGTGCAAGCCTGTAGTCCCAGCTAGTTGGGAGGCTGAGGCAGGGGAATTGCTTGAACCTGGGAGGCAGAGGTTGCAGTGAGCTGAGATCACACCACTGCACTCCAGCCTGGAGCCTGGTGATGGAGCAAGACTCTGTCTCAAAAAAAAAAGATTGGGGGTCTTGGGTTTAATAGTCTTTCGTCTTCTAAAAATTTCCTCAGCTCCAGTGATGATAAGATGTTTAATATCAGTCCAGCTAAAGAGGACCAATGGACCCCACAAGACACTGAGTTAGACATAAAAATAGAAGGATAATAAATAGCCGGACACAGTGGCTTATGCCTGTAATCCCAGCACTTTGGGAGGCCGAGGTGGGAAGATCACAAGGTCAGGAGTTCAAGACCAACCTGGTTAACATGGTGAAACCCTATCTCTTCTAAAAATACAAAAATTAGCTGGGCATGTTGGCACGTGCTTGTAGTCCCAGCTACTCAGGAGGCTGAGGCAGAAGAACTGCTTGAACCCAGGAGGTGAAGGTTGCAGTGAGCCAAGATCCCACTGCGCTCTAGCCTGGGCGACAGAGCAAGACTCAGTCTCAAAAAGAAAAAAAGAAAGGTAATAAATAAAATATAGAAAACTACACAACCAGATAATAAACAACAGCAAGTACCCAAACCAGCTAAATCTCACAGGGTTATGTTGAATGAAAGAAGCCAGCCACAAATATGCATATACTATATGACTCCATTCACATGAAGTTCAAGAACAGGCAAAACTAATCCATGGTGACAGAGGTCAGTATTGTGGTTAACTATGAGGAGGACAGCAACTGAGAAGGGGCACGAGGGTGCCCTCTGTGGTGATGGAAGCATTCTGTATCTTGAACTGAGTGGTGGTCACATGAGTGTGCACATATGTAAATAGTGTGGAGTTGTAACTTAAAGTATATTCACCTCACTGTATGTAAGATACTGTCATAGTCCATTTGTGCTGCTGTAACAAAATATCTGAGACTGCGTAATGGGTAAAGAACAAAAATGTATTTCTCACAGTTCTGCTGGCTGGGAAGTCCAACATCAAGGCGCCAGCAGGTCTGCAGTCTACTGAGGGCTGCTCTCTGCTGCCAAGATGGCACCTTGAATGCTGAGTCCACCAGAGATAAGCAATGCTGAGTCCTAACATGGTAGAAGGGACAGAGAAGCAAAATAAGAAAGTCGAACTAAGTGGCTTCCTCCAGCCCTTTCAGAAGGCCACTAATCCCATTCACCGGGGGCTCTTCCCTCACGACTCAATTGTCTCCTAAAGACTCCGCCTCTTAATACTATCTACATTGGAGTTTAAGTTCCAGCATGAATTTTGGAGGAGATACAAACATTCCAACCGTAGCAAATATACTTTACTAAAAACGAAGAAAAAAAGGAAAATCTTGTCTCTAAACATGATATTTTAAGAGTTATTTGCAGCCCCATTTTCTGCTTGCTTACATACATATTTGTGACCATGAGTGTCAGCTGAGAAGTTTCAGTAAATTTAAAAAGTTTCACATTATCTATTAAGATCTTATTCAGATAAGATCAAATTTCTAACCTAGATTTTAGGTTAAGACAGAGACCCATAGTAATTTATTGCAATGTGAGAATGACAGAGAAATATTAACTAGCAGAATCCAACTATAAAAATAAATTTAAGGGCACAGTTCTCTGCTAATGACTCCCCCAGAAAAATCATTAATTGGATATCAAGGAATCAACTAAAAATGGAAGTGAGAACAGTTTGAGTTCTTTTTGCAATGGATGGATGTTTATGAGACTATTAAGTGAAGAGGGTTCAGAAACAAGGGGATAAATGGCATGCTAATTTGGGGTTGAATGGAGTAACTGGATGATCTTGAAATATAAGAATCCTGCTTAATGGGGCTTGTCTACTTGCAATTCGATAAACTAATATACGTAAATTCAAAGAGATAAAGGACATGAGCACTCAGAACAAAATTACAGGAATAAATTTAGCAAAGAGGCACCACAGTTGAGATAAGGGTCACTGTTCCACGTCTGATACTTTTAATTCCTGAGTCATGGGGATGGTAAGCCAGGGAGCAGAGTCTTCTGACTGGAAGCTAAAACCCACTTGGGGTGGGTTCAGAGAGCCTGTTCAGACTCAAGAAGCGAAAGCAGATGTTGCGTGGTTGAAAATACCCCGATTGCAAGGTCATTTTCAAAGACAAGGGTGCTTGGGGAAAAAAGAATGCTGTGTATTTTAAAATATAAAAAATTAAAAGGAAGAATGGAAACGAAGGAAAAGTGACCAGAGGATAGGGTGACCGTATGTCCTGGTTTGCACGGTACAGCTAAGGTTATGCCTGCTGTCCCGGTGCAATTACAATAGTGCCCCTTTCACTCTCCGAAGCGTCTGGATTTGGATGATAAAGCATA